>JAQFYE010001109.1:0-25661 GCA_034694305.1 Protaphorura glebata | reverse complement strand
ACAGACGACCGACAGACACAAAAGGGGAAAAGTCGAATAGGAGGTCTCCTTCTCGTTACACTCGGTCGCCCAATAATATATTTTTATTCATTTTGGTCACAGCTATCGTGGAAAATAATATTCATGGTGGACGAAAAATGCAAACGTCATAGTCAAGGCAGCTCAGCTCGATCTGAATAATAAACATGAACGTAGAACAGACAGATGTAGGTTTGATGGGATAGGATGCATGTAACGTACTCGTACGATTTATGATGTGATGTACCATCGATCCCTACTTGAACCTTTAGCAAGATGAGAATACAAAAAAGAAATCCATCCATTCCATTCCAGTTTGCTGCTTTCTCCTTTCAATTTTTCATCAGTCTCATAAAAAAATCCTTCCAGTGGGAGGCGGGAGAACGAGAATGATCATAAAAAATTGCCGACTCGCTTCTTCATCTCTTCTAGCACTAAAGCTCTTGATGTCGAACGAAATACATACAAATATCCTAGTAAAACCGCCTTTAAAAAATCTTCTCCCCGCATGACTATACATTCTAACTTCACTTTCACCTAACTTTCCCCTCATTCATAACCTATAGCAAAACTACTATTCAACATCATCTCCCTCGTCGAACTTTCACCTCATCGAACTTTCAAGGATGAAAATATGAACACTTGTGACAACGATGTAGTAAAATTTACGAGGGTGCTAATAAGGAGTTGACTCCACTTATATATGTTTGTCTGCCTAACAAGTTATTTCTACCGCCTTATGAATTCAACAAGCAGTTAAATAACGGAAGGACAAGCAGAGGATAAACTATAAGTAAGATAAGTTAGTCAGAAATCCGATTAACTGTGATTGAATTGCATTTCATACTTAAACTCTAAACGAAGATCAGGAAACGCATCCAACTCGAGAAGTTGGAAAAATTTCCCCTCTTCGTGTATTAAGTGTTATTATATTTTATTGATTACAGAAAGTAAGGAGAGAAAGAAAACACTAGTTAGCTGTAAATAGCCCACATATGGTGTGACAATCAATACTAATCTGAGTCAATTCCCCGTTGGGTACGAATCCATTAATTTGATTAGGAGAAAAACTTTTCCAAGCCTTAATCAACCGCTCTCGCCCTACCACTTTTCCCAGAACTCAACTACCATTTATTATCCATTCCTCCAAGTGGAGGAGAAAGTACGTTCGTCCTTTCACTTTCCCATTTGGTCCAATTCAAAGGATTCTTTTACCGAAACGCACACGACAATATTATTATGTACAAATTCTGGATAGAGCCCCAAATTCTGCGACATAACTCGAGGTAAATAATTATACAATTAAGTTAATACGGCTAGGTCATGTTATAAATTAAAATGGAGTACTTATTTACTAGGTTAAGTCAAGGCTCCTTGACAACCATCTCCCCGCCCCACAAGGTTAGCTCATCCGCAATTTGTTTTCTGAAAAGTTGTTTGTTTTTGGCTTTGGTGTACAATTAACATGGGTTAGATGGGAGGTTGTACACCGAATTCAATGGCGCCACAACCCAGAGTGATAGAAATCCGAGATTTCAAATTTTCAGATTTTCAAACACGCATGAGCTAGTGTTAAGTAAGCACAAGTAGTTCGTACGTGGTGTTAAATACTAAAAGGGCGGCTATTTGTGTTGAACTGGCACAATACAGGGTGGGTATTCCCTTTTCCTCTCCTCTGGTAACCAATTGGCGAGAGTACCCAAATAAGTCAGTTGTACATTGAGGACAATGCATAATCAGTTACGGGTAGCGCCGCGGCAACATTATTAAATCGAAAAGTGCAGTTCGGTCTTTTTGAGTCAATTGTCACCCGGAATACACTCTTTTTTCACAAAACGAACTCTCACTACCGCTTTGACTAATTTTTTATGATTTTTTGAAATATGATTTGTGAAAATCGGCAACTTGTTTCAAATTTATTCCTACCATGGCCCTTGCTCTATAAATTTTTGTTGGTCACCAATTTTTTGAGATTCTCTGATCTCAAAAAACCCATACAAATTAGTCAAAGCCGACATGAAGATTCGCATTGTTTAAAATATTCTAGTGACCTTTGACCTTAAACACTGGAATATCATCTCTCCATTGATTTAAAAATGTGCCCGTGCGCGGGACTAAGTGACGGATTAACATTCGCGAGGGTGCGTTTAATACAACGTAAGATTATCTTCGAAACGTATATCTCACTTTTTGGGGACTCTTGTCAATTGGTCTACAGTGGAAGGAGAAAAAAATATGACCAACCCTGTAGTACCTAGTAACGTCTCATCCAATAGAAGAGGAAATGTTTTCACTTTTTTCTACCCGAGTAAACTTATCTTTACTTGACTAACATATATAGAGAATACTTAGATAATGAATTTGCCGCAAGAGCATGTTTTCAGTGGGAAAGTCCGATTTGGAAGGAAGAAAGTAAGGAAGGCGAAGATTTAATGAACATCAAATGTCCCTAAGGATTTCTGTGCTTGAGCCCTGTCTCCGACTCTAACTCCAACTCTGTCCTCCAAGAAAAAGCTTTACTTCACTTGGTTTTCTACGACTAACCCTTCTCCATCCCATCCTACCCACTATTTGAGCTCTTCTTATTTACTGTGGTGAAAGAACATTTCTCTCCATCAGTCAGATCCTCTTCTTTCTCTCGCCTCCAAACCCAAGAAGGAAGTAAAGAGTCCAACAAAATTATATATCTAGTCCTAGGATCCTCCTTAATACTGATGTACATGTCTGCACCATTCTTCCCATTCACTTCTCAAACTACTTATCGATTCTGAGCAAGTTTCACTTCCAAGAGATTCTACTTTTATAGTCCTTGATACCATCATGCTCTACCATACAAGTAAAGCTATGAAGTTCTTGTCTGTCTACGAGTAAAAGCGAACATAACGTGCCGTGCGTTTTCTCCAATAATACTACACCATAGGCACCAGCTTCTTTCTATTCTCTTCATGACATGGCTTAAACTCACTTCTTATTCTCCAGATTCTCTCCCTCCTTCATCCACATCCACATCCACCAGGGCGAACCAAAGCTCCCGGAATCAAAAGCCATCATATAAAAGCCAAAAAGCTTCCAACTCCAAAGAAGGAATTACATCTCTTCTCACCCTAGACAAAACCACAACTGAACATCCAATTTCTTCGCCATTTTCAAACCTCCGATTTGATCAAAAGAAAAGAAGCCCGTCTCATACATACATTACATTACGAAAACCAACTCGACTATACATTTATCCATCTGTGGTGGTGGACCCTTCACGTACACATTTTGAGACTCGGGATGACCTAGTCTGTTACTCCCGGGCTCAATTGGAAAAAATGGATGAACATTTTCAGAATACCAATGAGACTGACCTCAACAAAAACCACATCGAACTCCGGAGTCGATTGGAGACGCATAGAATTGTACTGCGATGGATAGTTGTTAGGAATTTGAACTATTCAAACCTCAAAATACATTGAATTTTTGCTCAAGGCTTGAGGATAAAATTCCTGTTCTAGTATTCGAGACTCACGGTGAGCATTCTTGGCCTGCCATTGTCATTCTGGATAACTCGGATTCACGCGAACTTGGGTTCAATCATTCGCTAATCACTTATACTTGGAAAACCGCATTCCTAACCATATACTCAACTCACGCCTTAAAAGAAGTAGACTTATGGTAATCATGCAGAAAAATCGAAGTAAGTACTCGATTTGCAGTAAAAAGTTGTAGATCATTAAAAATAAATCTAATGAAATATGAGTCTGAGTCGGATTTGAGAAACTGAAATTATCGTCGACATACGTAATAATTACACCCGAAACCAAACAAGACTTCTGACTTGAAGTGTCTATCCAAAAGTACTGACGTACTGATTGTACATTTAGAAGCAAGGCAATATTTCCCAAAGATAAAATCTGAATAGTTTAAGCAATGGAAACGTCGTGTCGCTCGGATTTCCCAAATTGAAATATCTATTAGTGAATATAATCGCTTACGAAACTTCGAGCGTAGGAATTTATAAAAAATTATCGTTCCAATACAGTGCAGAGCCACAACTGTATGTGCTATAAAAAACCGCCTTCGTTTTCTGTCCTGGTCAGCCCCCTGTGAAGTGAGCTGTGATGTTGGATAATTTAGCTGTCCCGTATAATTTAAATATATGTTTCGCAGAACTAACATATCTATATATCAGCGTCGCGTGACAATAGCATATCATGGAAATGAAACCACGAAAAATACATGTTCCCCGTCCAATAAGTATAAGCTAAAAGGAAAATTGTTCGAATGAATACAGTGTTTTGATGGAAAATAAGAGTTTGAACCTTAGCCTCAAAAATTGGGCTATGAGTATTATCGTCTTAAATAATAGTAAGAGAAAGAAAGGAAAGAAGCCGATTTAGTAAGAACAGATGGACGTGCTATTTTTTCCTAAGTTATTAGTTGGAAACTACCCTCATTCGCGTTCTCCAATGTACGTATGTATATAATTGAAGATTAAAAAGTGTTTTCTATGAAGAAGAATAAAAAAGAAAAAAAAAGAGCTAAATCGTTAGTGACAACAACAGCATGCGATGTGTAGGCCTTTTACGAAAGCATAGTAGAAAAGAAAGGACGGAGACATGGATGACACGACGTTCGACAAAGACAGAAAATGGTCACTTGGCACGACACCTCAGTTTGGATACTCCCTCTGACCAAATTCTCCGCGATTTGTTCTTTTTTCTTCTTCTCCTACAGAGAAATAGATGAATGACCACTGAACAAGAAAATTCCATTTGGTATATTTATTTCTCCCCTTTTCGATTCTAATCACAGGCCTTCGTCGTCTCCCTAAGCACTCCGAACATGGACAAGAACCATTTTCTCATAAATAAGAAACCAGGCGTTTCCAGTTCCAACATTTTGCCATTAGTGTGAGTCCGATACGATATAGTAATAAGTTCTAAGTTATTTAGCCGCATTTACAATCGTTACTATTTAATAGATTCAATACCTGTAGAAACAAAGAGTGTAAATAAATAAGCAACCTAAATAATTAGAGTAAACGTTTACATACAATGTGCGAACTTTCGTCGTCCATAAAGCAAACCCTTTGATAACTCTTTTATGTATTCGGTGCCGAAATTGAAATTTTCAAAAACATGAGAATACATATAGTTCTCCAAATAACCTTTCTCTGCCAACTGGACAAATTGGCATGAGCTAAGGAGAGCTAAAGCCGGTAAACTAAATAAAGCAAATGCGGAAACTCCAATTTTGTCGATCTCGCTAAATCTTCGTGTGTTCACTTCACTGGCACACATTCGGCTTCTAAATTTTTTCTAACCAAATCAGCATTACTCTGATAAATTATGATTGACGACTGACCTTGGTTTAGTGAAATATTCTGGGCTACAAGGAGTTGTAGCAGTAATCCCTATTGAAAGGCACATATCCACACACCTTAATATACGTTGACGGGGATATCTCTAATTTTATTTCTTGCTGTACATTTTCGTCTGAATACTTTATGAGAAACATTCCGGTCTTAGTGAACAGGTTGTCTGGACGAAGGCATGAATACACGAAATCTAGTTTATAGCATTAGTAGTTCTATCCAAAAGTTTGGGGATAAGCTAGCGTCGGAATGGACAGGTCAGGTGGTCACGGATTTCACTATAATTTTCATAACCATTTCGAACGGGCTGAGAATGTGAACATACAACTTTATTTAATTGTGATTTCTTGCTACGGTTCAAAGTAATTTTGAACTGACACGGAGCACTTATTGCTGAAAGAGAAACTCAAAACCCTTACCTATGTATCTAGTCAGTTCAATTCAGTCGTTCGTTTGGGTTTAACTTCCACCACATTCAGAGAAAGTGAATGGTGAGAAGAAAAAAGCCCTCATTTCACTTTTAACTTCACTTTCCCCCTCTCTTTTCCTTTCTTTCCTTTTCATTTATGACACTCTATCTCCTTGTCCTCACACACCATTGCACATTTGCCCCTCCACCTTCTCCAATCTTCTCTTTTACGCACAAGAATGATTTAATTTGCTCTTTGGTTTAATCCCTTTGTCTTCATTGGAAGTATGTGATCAAAGGAAGAGCTCAAGTTTGAAGAGGGATTCCTTTTTTTCTCCCTTCACCTTCCTCCATTCCAACCAGTCAGTCAGATAGATTTACTCACTCTCTCTCAATTTTCATGAACGTAGAAGACTCCAGACTCGGCAAAGTAAGTAGATTTCAGCTCAGCTCACCCAAAGGATTCTTTCAATTTAATGAGAAATCTGATCTGGAAAAAGATATTCACTTTCCTGTGATCTGACTCATGCAATAAAAAACAAGTGCTTCGGTGCTGCTAAAATACAAAGGAGGTTGGGAATAGTAGGAAACCCTAAGATTGTCTCACTCTAACTCTATGTAACTCTACGTATGTATGTGTGTATGCAGGTTCTTTCTTCAATTGAGCATAACAGAATATGCTTTTACTCTAAACAAACAGCGAGCGAACGAGGACGACTCCAATTTCAATGGCAAAGGAGGAAGTTTAGATCAAATGTAAAAAAAGTCGAAAAGTCAGGTAGTGGATTAAACAAGGTTAGCAAAGACATCATTTCCATTTCCAAATAGTAATCATTCTAGTCAGACTCAACCAAATAATGTCATAAGATTCCTCTGGTATTCTTAGTCGATCACAAACTATTCTAAACACGTGTTCAATTTGTTAATTTCTGATGCCAATACAAAAAATCACAATATGAAGACTAAAAATATGACCTGCACTTAAGTACCAAATATGGTTGAACTGCTCGAGTTGATCATTATATTTATAACATAAACAGTATACATCTTAAAGTAAACATTTGAAGCACAATCGTTACAGTTGGCACACACAAGAAAAACCAAGGTTGGACTTACTTATGAAAATAAATACCTGGATACACCTACAGTCCTAAGGAAAAGTTATATTGTGTGATCAGTTCTATTTGTTCATCAAAACTTGGTATTCCAAGAGTGTGGTTGTGGACCCATAGGTAGATTACATGTTTAACAATTGGGCAGTACCGAAAAACGTCGGTCATGGTCATCGTCGAAGAAGGTAAGGTGGGTGGAAGTACGATTCAAGACACACTGCACAAGAGAAAATTGATTGCCGTACATGACAGGATTTAAGAGTGTGTCGACGATATCTAATCTCTTGGGCCGGACTCAATGCCATCACACAGAAAAAGCTTTCAACTTGAATCAGAGATCAGTCTAACCACTTAACCTCCTGAGTGGTCCACTTGCGTTTTTTTATTCCCTTCCTCCTCTCTTGCATGTCAACATCAATTGCGCGTAGACAATTCGATTCCTGAGCATCCTCAACAATGCTGTCAAAGTACTAAACCATACCCGAAACCGACCGACCGACGATACCAATGAAAGTAATCATGGCAAGAGCTGAGACTGGTTGGACCTGATCGACTGATAAGAAATTCTTTCATGTACGAACATCTAAAAGACTGGTCACACAATAATACCAATACCCCATCCTATTAACTACATTCAAGAAAAGATTGTTTACTCGGAGAAAAACATGAAAATTCTCTACAGAATAATCTTACAAATACACAAGGTTTTGTTGTACACTGTACTCTGGAACTACATTACATTTTTGCCTCATTATTCAGTAAACTTTTTAGGCTATGTGAAGAGGATAGAACATCCGCTATACACTTTGTTCGTTAAATTCCTCCTGGCGAACCTACACCGGCTACACCGTTCACAATATATTTATTCTCCTCTGTGCTTTCTGGTATCTAACTGTGAATTTCGAAGCAAACAAAATTTCCCTCCAGTATTACGACGATGTGGACTGGTGCATATTTTATCCGTACTAGTTCCGGTTTCTGTAACTGTAACTCATTCCGTTTCCAGCATTGTTGTCAGTGAATGAATAATGCACTAAAACTACACTCAGTTAGAATCAGGAGTAAAAACTTATTGGGTAATTACCGCCTCTAATGAATCATTAGAATTTAATACGCTTAGAAAAGGAAGGGAGTACTGAAAGTGAGTGGATGAGAAAACAAAACGACTCACTTAATCTCAACAGCAATAATAAAACCGGTTAGTTTTGTTTGATGGGCGCCTTTCGGAGAAGGTTCTTGATATGCTGGATGTCTTTTATGACTTTTGCTCGCTCACTCATTCAACATGACGCAACACTCAAAAGAAGCTGTTAAAAGTGTCACATTAAGACGGAACGGATCGTTGAGGTTGTGATAGAAATTCTGCCAGGGTGAAAAAACAACAGGGTGCACAGCAAATCCAATTTTTGCGAAGAGAGGAGCGAACAAGCACTTTAAAAGTTATGGGTGATTATATTACGGTCTGCAAGCTAAGAAAAATTCCCTGGTGGTGTCTAAACTTCCCTGAAATAGAAGATAGCTGCAAAGGTAACGTCGAAGAAGAATTCTATGTGCGAAATAATAGTTAATTAAAAGCTTTCGGCTAAAATTCTACGACGCTTTTACAATACTAGGTCTTCATTTGTCAAAGCGATATTTCATCAGTGCGTCCTTCCAAGAGACTTTAAAATTTAAGCATATAGACCTACTAGACCATGGATCTAAAATTCAAATTTTATATTTCCTGTGTCCTTGATCTCTTCGTTTCCCCTTCTTCTCCTCGCTTTTAGGACTCACAGTAGAATGAAATGATCAATGTTATAAATGCGTAATGAATCTGCAAAACAGCCCCCAAATTAAGTGTGAGTCCTCTCCGGTAAACATTGCTACAATTCCACTTAGCACGAAGTGACAATAGATTAATTAGTAACAACATTTCCAACTCATTTCTGGGAGATGTAATAATGATTAAATCTAAAAATATTACGACTATGTGGAAAATATAGATATACATACGTAGTGAAACGAAGAAATAGTTACTCAACACCGAACAAATTATAGCGCCTCACAACAGGAAGCCAATTTAAGCCTGATTACCTCTCCAATTATGGCCGTGGAAATCGACTCGTATCATTTAAATCGAACTCAAATTACCAAAAAGCAAATTAATGCCACAACGCTTTCAAACTAGTGCTCCGTCCTCCAGGGGTTACGGACTTTAATTAGCGTAATTACAAGTTTCCATAATCAGACCGCGTGAGCATACATTTGCAACATTGCAACCAAATAACTTCGGTACTTTCATTGTTACTTTAATTGACAACAGGTACTGCTAACTGCATGAATTGTTGGGTCCAAAGAAGTAACATAGTAAGTAACAAACACCTATCCGTACACCCTATTCACACTATATTGAGCAATTTAGAAGAAATAGGTCTAAAATAATTCAAATTCGAAATATATTATGTCTCTAATGCAAGGAATCAATTGTGGGACTGAATCGAAACCGAGTAAACATACTCCTATGCTCAAATTAATTTTCTTCGTCTGTAACGTGATTTGCAAAGCCTACAGATCTAAACTCGTCGGTGGCCTATTTGGTAGAAAGGTGAGAAGCCATCCTTCACTTTTATTTGAGGAAATTGAGTTTCTCTTCAACTTTCTCTTCTCTCCATTGTAATTTTAATGCAATACGGGGAAAGTTGAATATATATTTTCAAATCAAAGTCAAATTCTAATTGGAATATATGCGAATTGAGTTAAGTCAGTGGAGTTCAGATTCAGAGCAGAGGAAAATGAAGGGTGGAGAGCCAAACTCTGGAGAAAGGAAGAATGAGAACTGGTTTGGGGTTTCACTAAGTTAATGGGGTTGTAAAAATACATATAAACGTTCTTCTCTAACACAGGGAAATATGAGAACTTATGAGGAACTGGGGAGAGAAACTTTTTCATCAAATTGCTCCAAATTACCCACACAATTGATCTTAATTATCCTCTTCCCTTTTCCCTCGCTCCTCTCTCCACTTCATTCCCTTACACTTCCCGTGCTAAGAACCCATTCAACTAACCATAAACATACAAAGTATGTAATATTAATTTACAGTCCTACCTCGACCAGCTTGAGCCTAACAATAAACGCCTACGTCAACTCCTTCTAACAAAAAAAAACACTTTGATTAACCTTTTACTATACAAAAAGCTTTACTTCTACGTAGTAAATTAAAGTCGTAACTTTAAACACCATCCTGCATAGTAATTTCTTTACTTTTGTGTGGGGTCACGATTCACTACGCTTTCATTGTCTAGTATCCTGTCAGCTTTACTTGACTGTTGCGTAATATGCAATTACACGTTCATCATTCCAAAGGTGTGACTTTTGAAATATGCTTCGGTCATCTAACTTAACTTACTATTAGTTTCATCGACTAACCTGGGGGTAAAATTTACAATCAATGAAGATAGGTTAAAGAAAAAACTCAACATCTACTAAATCTTTTTTTCTTTTCATTTGCATTGGTAAAGTTGTCAATTTTAGTCTATAATTGACTAAAATTATTGTTGGTGATCGGTTATTTGTTCGTCGCATATGAAAAACACGAACAGTTATTAAAAAGCGTTTAGTTGGTTAACCACTGAAAACTAAAACACGGAGTTCAGAATATGATTTAGTTCATACTCACAATAAACAACCATATCCAAGGTCGACAGAAAGTAATTTAGTAATTCCGGTGGCAAAGTGGAGTACGCTGTATATACTTTATAATATTGTCCTCTCTCATCAGTCGCTTCTCTAAAAGACCAATTTTCTCTGAAAAGTCTTCTGCTCATTACAAAGTAAGCCTTATGATTTAATTAATACATTGTACATATTATAATGTTATTATCTTATCGTTTGAAACAATCGGAGACTCGTAAACCTAGTGAGCAGGTCTCTAAAATGAGTGTTATGTGCGACACGTTCTAGTTTTAATTGTGTTGTTTCCACGAGTCCAAATCCCCTGCTGCCAACCCAAACAACCAGGCAATCCTTTGGCCACGATCACTCTCACGATATCAGATCTTTCACTCATTCAACAACCTGTCCCACCTGCATTCATGACGCTCAACTGAACCATGTAATTTCACAAGTGTACACATTATTCAACTACGTCCAGCTCACTCATTCAATTCCGCCCGAAAGCGTCATAATAAAAGCGGAATGAAATTTGCTGACTTACCTTGCTCGCGTGTCGTTCCTCTGAAGATGATAAGGCTGCATTGTGCCAACATTATTCATTTGATTGAACAGGTAGGCAGTATTTTGACCGAACCAAAGAATGAGGCAATTCATGAACATGAAAAATAAAAGAGAACAAAAGTCCCGTCCATTAGAGGTGAAATTACGGGTTTAGAACAGCCGACAGTCGGCTTATGCTGAATCAATACCTAAATAATTTAGGACGCTCAATATGTCTAATTTCGTGGGCCAAGCAGTTGTATCACGGGTGATTGTGGCGATACAAACCCAGAAAGGATGTATTCATAATGAGTCAACCCGGCCTGCTATGATTGCTTCACATGTTTAGGGATAGCTCGTATTTAATAATTTGTGGAAAAACTCTCCCATTACTTGTTACTCGCCCCATTCGCGAGTCAATAATAGTTTACACCGAAAGGGAAATAAGAATGGTAACTTTGGCCTGATATGTCAGCAACCTTTTTTATCCCAAATGCACAGATACTTAAGTCTACTCCAAGACTTCGTGGCTAGTCCTAATTAATAAATTAAGTGACATACGATTGAGTAAATTTTCATTAGCCGATTGCGCTCGGCCACACGGAAGTTATTCCAAACGCATGATTTACAATCAAATGCCCAACTGTGCATAACGATTCCTCTGCAGGGTTATTGTATAACCCAAGCATACGACGGCTCACTTAAAAGGAGCAACAGAATCATAGGGTTTCTGATTTCAAGACTGAAAAACAAAAATTCCAAATAGAAATATCAAGGGTCAGAGTCTGCTCTTGTCGAAATGAAAATAAAGTGAAGCTAAAAATAAAAGTTTGATACAAGGAATGTAATTTTTCCAAATGATTTTCGGTTGTAGTACTTCGACTTCCCCTTTGATGGACGGAGATGAACGCCCTGAATTGAAAAAAAGACAAATTTGTTGTTGATGTGTTTACCCGAGAAAGGGTAGTATCACTAGGTGGCGAAACACGGCTACACCGTGTTGGTACTGTCCAGTAGAGCCATGAATTAGAAATAAACTAACGTTAGACACGAAATGTGATAAGTCAACAAGGTGTTTCAACGGCACGAAAATGCATGAGAACGGGATTCAAACAAAGCTATAATAAACTTGGAGCTAAACCTCGAAATGTAAAGATAGAATCGAAATAAACTTTCGTTCTCGACCCCGGTCGCGTGCAAACCTTAGCTACCCAATTTCGCATCAATATTTAACTGCCAACGTGACTCCGCGATTCCTGCCTAGTAAGCAAACAAATATAAGTAGAAGAATGGACAAATACGGTTACACTACCACCGATTTCAGTTCAATTTCCGATTTAATGAAATACCTTTAAAAGAACTGCAATTCTAAAATCATCATAGCAGGCAGCCAGCGATGTATGATTTGATCTTGTCATTCGCACGACAATGAAGTGAAGTCCTAGTCCAGCAGGTGAATGGTTCTATAAAATACACAGATAATCTATTCCCAACTCCAAGATCAAAGTAGGATAACAAACAGTGCAGGCGTGAAAGTTGAGGTAGTCTGCCCTGCACCCACTTTCTTCCTTCAACTTAATAACCATATGAATTTGCCTTAATTCCCGATAAGACTTGGACCAACTTTCTTTAGAGTATTATATAATAAAGACTCCTATTGGCTCCCAATTTCCTTGCCTACATAATGTTAAGGTCTATTTGAGGAAGATAAGTCACGAACGTTATGTGCTAAACGTACTCAAATTCACAAACATTTAATACAGTACAGCTAAGACTTTTAGTCATCTTTTACATTCTTGATAAAAATCTGAGCACGTCGATTCAAAAAATTCGTGATTCGCCTTGAATGGGCATTACTACAAACAAGGTCGTCAAAATTATGAACTTGGCAGGCAACTGATGTCGTAGATGAAACATGTGATTAGTACTGACAGCAGTGACAGTTAAAGTAAAGCGAAAGTGGAACCGGCATTGTCAAAAGTACTGTTCGATCTGCATGACGTAACGAATAATTGGGAATTCCTGACGGCCAGATTAAACTTTATTTTTCATAAGTCATAATGTCTACATTACTATTTTATGTAGCTATTTTGTGGTGCCTAAGTGTTAGAGCAAAAAACTGTATATATATTTTAATTGAAAGTATAACTTAAACAAAAACAAAACCTTCGGTTTTAGAAATTCTGTCCATCTAAGTTCAAGTTGTCATTTTCCCTTCCGTCGACCCTGTGTTTAGTTGACGCTCCCGATCTTTTATATTTCAACTCAAGTGGACATAACGCGTTAACTCGACAGAGTTCTATTATGTGTGGACTGGAGGTATGTATGTTTGTGTATTGTGGACAAGTGTTGGTGGCAAGAGGTGCTTTCTCTCGTTCCGTTCCTTCGTTCGTACTTTGTAGATATCCCAAGAGTGAGATGAGTGCCACTTCACTTCACCCGGGCACCAATAATGGACCTCCCCTCACCCCATTTCCGACGATTTCGCTTTTCCACCATGTCATGACATGGCTCCAAATGTGCCATCGTCAAATGCAACTCGCTTTATTTCCCCGTTCACTTTGAGACTAGCAGAACTTCCGAATACCGGGAGATTCAACACGGTTTCCTAAACCGCAATTCCATCGGATCAAATAAGCCGGCGACTTTAAATCAGATAATGAAATCTGGTGACAAAATCAGCAAGTGTTCTAGGATACGTTATTCCATTGCAAAGATAATATCCTGGCGCGCGAAGATATTCGCATGAATTTGATCCAATCATCAGACACTAACATTGACTTTATAATTTAATTTTATTATTTAAAAACAAATAAAAATTATTTAAAAAAGTTACAATTTTGACAGTTTAAAACTAGAGTTTTCAAATATGAAAGAAGTCGGGATTGCTACATGCATGACACATGTTACGCAAATTCGTCTATAAGTTCGGCTTAAAATAACAGTAAACACTCTCTCCACTTTCACCGCTAGGTAAGTGAAAGTGGTGAAAGTGATCTGCAAACAGCCGTTAACCATCAACCGGGAAATAATTCTGTGACCAGAAACCTCATTCAAAATATAGCAATAGTCAATCACTTTTGATTGTGATGTACTAGAGCCGGAGCGAAATACGCAAACCATGAGTGTAAAAATTGTACGATTGTTAACCAAATTGAAACCAAATAATTTAATGAAGCGTGTTAACAGACCTGGTGGCTTTTCATCTCGATGGAGATCATGTTTCGCATTGAGAATGGCCAAAGGATGTGGGCCGCCTAATCCACTCAGACCTAAAAGTGAGGCAGCCGAGGATGGCGGAAGTGGAGCTCCTGAGAGACCGTGAGGTAACATTGGTAGTGGCGGATGGGCTGCTGCAGCAGCGGCCGCAGCCGCTGGTCCCAACTGTTGGGCGTGCATTTGTTGCTAAAAAAAAATACGTAGATATTGATATTTTAGAACCCATTATACAAGAAGTAACAACTAAAATCGACCGCATGGATAGTAATTACATGTAATGTCCTAGTGGTAAAAATATATTCGGCGTAAACACATGGGACAGGAGTTCAAGATAATTAAAACTTCGCATAATATATAAAGCACTCAAAAGCTCCAACTTAAATCCAGTGAGTGAGTAAACTGACATAAAAATTAATAATCAAATCTAATAGAAAATAACGTCGAGCCAAGTTAAAGTTAAAAAGGATATCCTCATCCGACCGAATTCACCAGATTGAATTACGTTATTTGGAGCAGCTCTCACATAAGATCATTTTATCAATGTTACTATACCTACGGCACGCATCTAATAGAAGGAATTAAATTTGTTCTGGTACGGAAGAAGTCAATTTAAAGCATTTCAATTCCGCCAATATTCAATCAGGCTGAATTAAGCGGGATCTAGTACATTGAGAAAATAAATGAATGTGTCCTCCAGTCGATGTAATCCAGTCATGGAAAATGACATCATCTCAAATGCGGATGGTACAACTTAATATGATTGAAGTGTTTTAGATAAATAAAAACCCTGACGAGTCAGGATTTCGTTATATGATTGAAGTGTTTCAGATAAATAAAAACCCTGACGAGTCAGGATTTCGGTATACATATAAAGTGGTAGTGGTAACTGTGAGTCCAACTTTACGAAAATATATAGATAGAAAAGCTTTATTCAATTGTCAAACCGCTTTCGCCGAATTGTTCGTAAAACTGGGAAGTCGAATTATGGTATCATTCGTTCTTGGAGTTGGTGCTGCCGGAGAACTAAAGGTGGACACAATTATACCTAATGACTTACCAGCAGACGTGGTAGATCCGGCCTCTGTTGCTGAAAATAAACAAATAAAGTTAAAGGTTAATTAATACCTTACAATTTCATGTAACATATTAAAGTAATTTATCTATTTATTTCTGGCTAAATATTCGCCCCTTACAATAAGCACATTACATACACGAATTTCTTGAATTATTTTCTTTACTTCACTTCACTTCTTGTAATTGATCAACTTTACTGTGGATCACGAAAGTACCAATCAGTAGAAAGACTGACTGATGCAGTATTACGCATTGATTAAAGTGAAGTTACATTGAAGTATTCCAGTAATCAACTACCTAAGTACGCGATTTAATTCACTAAGGTTTAAATCCCTCCTAATGAGTAGGTTCTCAAGTTAAATGATAACTCCGATTAACGATTTCAGTATTTTCTAAGTTGCACGACTCTTGAGGTGAGGTGATTTTGTAAGCCTTGTCAGTGAGAAAAACAATCTGGTTAAATTTTATGGGACCCAAATAGAGAGTTAGAACCGCTAAAATACCCTTGTTTGTTTATTGTTTCTTTCTTTAGAGTGCTACCCCTTGCATTCACACATACTGGTTATGCGAACTGATTGTCTTGACAATGGGATGGAGGAGGCATGACCATGATCCGCCAACATTTATCTGAGCACATGCAAGAGGGGATAAAGTACCTTGATCATGATCAAAGATTAAACGCATGACATCCATATTTAGACACGCTTAAGGAAGAAGAGAATGATAATCCCAATTCTAGTCTTCCCTTAACTCCTCTGTCTCTCGGATAGAATCTACAGAATGCAGGCATGCATGCATATCGAACTTGAGCACAACATCTCATCATAACACGGGATAATGGAACTGATGGTAACGTCGTCGTCATCCTAATGAATGTCGAGGCTCATTGCGGTCACGCTACGATACGCTTCATACTTCATGAACCAAATTACCCTCCCTTTCTTCCCTCCTACTTACTACATTATACATACATATTACAAATTCCAATTTCAGTTTCACATAAAGCCTTAATTCTCTTTCCTTCCTGAACTTACTTTACACTAATTCTAGAATCATGACAATATTGCGAAACGCCAACATTACAGTATTTCAACAAATGAGAGATAAAAAATAAAAAGAATAATTAATGACCAATTAATTGATCGTACAACGTATGACTATAAAAGTTGAAGTTTGAAAATGCAAACAGCATACCTGCAGTAGTTAATGAATACAAAACCGAATTAAAAGTCTTTTGACACTCTGACATCATGCGGCACGACTGCTGATTCGATTCAACCTCTCATAAACTGATTTTGCACACCTGTGTTGTGCCTACCTTTTGTATGTATCTTGCACCTTGCCCAGAATTAATAGGAACTCAAACTAACGAATATCAAAAGTCATCCTCTTTACATTTACATGAAGTATGTATATTTTTTCAAAAGCGAATAAAAAGCACGCTCAAGTATAATAAAAACATACACATCGTTAAATATTGAGATGAAGCGGAGGTAGGCAATTTATATTCATGTACCATGAAAGGGGGTAGAAATAGGGATGCGTGACAGAAACGCATGATTGCTTCATATTAAACTAGCTTACCTCTACTTCTTTAGAGTTTTTAGTCATTCAATTCAAGCCAAGAATAAACCAGCGCAATTCAGTGGTTATCTTACGTTTGCTTTGTCGCATACAGAGCGAATTGAAATACTTCTCATAAAAAGCCAGCACAGCATGTATAATTCACCCTTAATACCTACCTTACTTCTATAAATTGAATGCTCCCCAGAGGTAAACAAAAATCACAACGAATAGAATAGATGAACAGAGGTAGCAGTAAATAGTGAGTCGCTCAGCTCGTAAAACTAAATAATACCTATGAGTGATTATAAAGTGTAATTACTTCCTTCCTTCCTTCCATACTGCTATCTCCAATTCACGTCGAGCTATTTAAATTATAATGCCTACGCCCTAATCTAATGCATATAATAATTAATTATCGCCTACGATTTCAATTCAAATGAATTCAAACTTCAAACTATCAACCAATCAGTATGTTGGCAAGAAATGTTTGGATCACTGAACCCACCAAGATGATGGATAAACATTTCTTCTCAACATGATATTTATGTACGTGTGACGTGTATACAAAATAAGACTACCGACCGCAGGCACCCCTATTACTTTGTTGTCCTATTAAGTTTATTTGATACCTTCAAGATCTTTATTTTTGATACTCACCCCTATTATGCTATTCAACTCCGTCATTGTCACTTGTTTCGCTCTCTCCACGGCGGTCGCCACTTGTTGCTGATGCTGAAATAATAAAACGTGACTTAAAAAATTGAGTTTGCCATTTAGAAATTGTTTTGTGATTAACCTGGACGTAGCTCGCTGCTGTAAAGGAGTTACCAAAAATTGAAAGGGAAATGTACTGTGAAAAAAGTAACTTGGTATCTGGGAATTGAACTCAGGACTTTCGTTTTCGGGACTACTCGCCTTGCCATCAAACCACCATTGATGGATGGTATAACAAAATCGTACAAAGTAAAGAGGAAAATCTGAAAAGCCGTAGCTTTCATCGAGTGTCCACTCAAATCGTGCACTGGAGGATTAATAACACAGAAATAAACTTATCAATTCCAGTGTAACCCGAATAGTACGAACAACTAACAACGAATTTATTAGTGCTTGGAAATACTATTTCGAAGGACAAATACACAAAGTATTGACAATTCAAATCCAAACTAACACTCCAGATCATAACAGAAAATATTTACTTACCTCCTGGGATAAGAAAGGTAGGATTTGGGCGATGATTGCATTTAACCGCTTTGAAATCTCCGTCTGTAAAATAAAAACAATAAAATGAGTCACCAAAATCAAACTAAAACAAGTAAAAATAAGTCGTTACGCGCTTACGTTAGTTCAGAACTCTTAATTTGCAATGCTTGCAATTTACTTGGCCTTGTACCCCAGCCGAGATGAAGTAATGCCAATCTGTCAAGTTATCTCTTCAAACATAGTCCGTGAGAAACGACGTGTATGGAAAGAGCACTTCGAAGTTAATTCAAAGTACTCCTTTTACAACAATTTGGTGTCATACTTTTTAATTGCTTTTGGCAAGAGCAACATGTGTCGCCGTTTCATTGTAAATTCATTCGCCCGAGCAGTAAAGGAATTTTCAACTTTTATGAAGCCTTCCCTTGTTTTTTTATTATTTCAATTTAGTTTGCTCAGAACACTCTTCCTCATACTTCCTATACCATAATGGTGTTCCTAGTCTTCTTCAGATCCACGTTTCTGGAGAGACCTGACAAACCGACACACAACTCATGTATTTGCTACTGCTACATATAATGTGTCAAGCCCTTCATATCTGTTTGTATTCCTTAAGTCTTCCTTCTCTGCGGGGAGAGTTCTTTCCTCTTTTATCCTTCCTTTGCTGTTGCGGCGATACAATTCAACCTTCACACTGACATTGTGAGATGTACTTTCGTTTTACTCGTGATGGATTACCCTCAAATCCATTTTTATTTCCAGGGCTCTTAGGGTCGGCTCTCAATCGCGATTCTTTGTATATATCACACGCGTTACGGATTCACCTTTACATGAGCTTATAGTGTCGTATTCCACAACATAAGCCTCAAATCCAAATATGCCGCAAATCCTGCATTAGTTTACTACGTACGGTTCGGCAGCAGAAACAACTTGCCACATTTCCCTTGAAATATAATGAGACTGAAATTGTAGGATAAATCTAAATTCTAATGTTTTGCAAGGGGTCACATTCCCTTGGAAGTGGTTAATTCTAAAATTGGGAACATAATGCCTCTAATATTTTTATTATCATGTAAAAATTATGTTGTACGTACACTAATCAAGCCGGGAAGCATATCTTGGGAAGGTTTAACTAACCAAAATAACCATTACCAGTGGACGCCAAAAACTATACGAAGAGATGTATGAAGGTAGTGTATTTAACTCAACTCACATCAGTTTGATCCCAAGATAAATACCAGAGAAACCTCAAGCCTCACAGACCGTCATGTCAACAAAGCCGATAATGGGTGACAAATACCTTACTCTCATGCATTTGCACGTTCCAAACACTTTAAGCTTGTCAATAGAACCTTCTGCCTTTCTCCCCTTCCTTTCCTCTCTAAAGGTTTTACTCTTGATCGCTCAACCCCATCATATAACACCAAGCTCTCACAATTTTAACGCCAACGATTATAAATATTTCAGTGCTTAACTTGCAGTGCAGTTTCATTCTTACATAAATTCATTAGTGTAGGGCAAACCAAACTTTATACTAGTATTTCATTATCGGATATACAGTAAAGCTGTCCCAGACGGTCAGGTTTGGGCAACAAAAATGTACATGTATGTTACAAGTTCTCCCAACTTCATGTGGATATAGCATAGCGTTGCTTTCTAAAGGAAGTCCGATCGTCAGACAGGTGGACTGGGGAATAGGCTAAACTGTTCTACGATTTCAGCCCACACCCACAAGTCGATAAATCAAAGACAATTGAGCTTCAATTTAATATAAAATTTTAAGAACAAAACAACACCTTAAAGTGAAAGCAGAAAACTCTCACTCACATTACACACATATTCTGTCTCGGAATCGGGGAAAAAGATTCTAAAACTAGGGGAGTGTAGATACAACGTTCCCTTTCTTTCCACTTCAACTTCTCAATGACAAAATACCAACAAAGATAAAATACATACATACATACGATGATAGAGCCAACCGTGTGGTGGTTGTGGTTTCTTTTTCTCATTTACTGTGGTGAGAAACGCCAGGGCAGAAGAGTGTTGGACTCAATCTCAATCAATTTCTCTCAAAAGCACCGCATGGCGCGCACCTAAGTCAAAGTCAGCTTTCTCTTCCTCTACTTTCTCTCGTTCACAACAACACCATGAAGTCCAAGACTCTGCTTCCACTACATTCCTAACAGAGTGGTACAGACTACGAAGTCGACTTTTACCACTTTATATCCTATATAACTTTCCCTGTCTTAACTCAATTTCCTTTATTGCGTTTTAGTGAGCGTTGCATGTTCACTGAATTTATATTGAGTGCCAAGACTCACATACATACAACACTGAATTTACTAAAAAGAACAGAGTTTCTCCCACATAAAAACTTTCCCCTTCGTACAAGGAGTGGCCGATGGGACAAGGAACAATGTAGTTCTTCCTGGAATAAAGAGTGGGATGTGATAGATTCACTCTCATCTATATAAACCCAGTGATGAATCACTTTGTGTCTTCTTTCTGCTCTGTACATAGTACACAACACATAAGAATACCACGATTCAGCTGCACGAGAACAATTGGCCGAATCTTACAAACAGAAAAACAGGAGGGAGCCGGGAATAAAGAGAAATCACTTACTCTGTGACTCTGACTATTGGAATATTTGGAACGATTCAAAAGATAAACGTCTGCCCGACTGTAACTGTCACAGGAAATGTCGCACATAATTAAGGCTACAGAAAATTCAAGGTGGAAGCCAACATTTCGATATCGGACTTCAAACGACCAAATAATTATAATTCGTCAACTAAAATAAAAACTTCAAGATAACAATTTTTAATTGGATTTACTTAGCATGCTATCTTTACTAATTTCATTATGCTTTGTATTACAGGCTAATGATGTGAACGACTGTTGGAATAGGTTTCTGAATTATCAAGTTAAAAATTCAATTAGAAATATCTTCCTCATATTTACTTTTATGCCCCGCTAGTCAGCTTCTTTGTCACATTCCTGTGTTTAAAATGTGGATAAATTAATATTGCCAAATTACACCAGCTAAGAATTTTTCACATTGTCTGAAACACGTACAAAGACTCATCGTCAGTACAGAACACTAATGTCGTGTGGTACAGTAGAGAAAGCCAATACAGTGGGAGTCTAAACCATCATAGAAATGCTACACGTGATAGCCGCTAAAGTACTTTCCATATCTTTTCCCCATGAGTCCAATTGATGGATTTCCATGTCAAAGATTCCTTTCCCAAACATGGATTTCAGCCGGGTGGAAAAATTCAAGAGAAAATGCACTCCGACAAGACAAGACCTTCGATCAGTTCAACCGAGTAGGTATATTGAACTCCTCTTCGTCAAAGGCTCGTTTGGTGTTGCAAAAGTAATCCGTTATTTTGATTGGTGTGTGGAGCCGCAAGCTTTGAAGTGGCTTGTTTGTACACTTCCCTTACATCTTTTCATATCGTACACCCATAAAACACCACTAGCTGACTGGTACGTATATATTTCCGCACCTTTCCAGTCGAGTCAAGTAAATGTATCATAGAAGAATTTACATTTGACTGACGGGTATCCAACTATCAAAAGATTAAAACTCTGAATAATTACACACCTACCAGACTTTGTACAAGCACATGGTCTTAGTTCAAACCAATTATGTAAAATTAAATCAAAATCAAAGGGAATAAATTCTTCGGGGAGACAACTGTGGGAAATAGGGCTTTGAGTGCATTTATAGTGCAGTGCCGTCCTCGTTCACTTGATATAAGCACCTATTTTACGGAGTAATAGTAATCTTTTCCGACCTCACATAAAGATACCACAAAACGACGAGGGGAAATATAAGCCATGTTCTAGGATTGGAACAACATTACATTTCAATGGCAATGGCATTACATTGCATTGCACCATCCAACTTTATCCCCTTCGTTCTCTTTTCTCCTGGCAGTGGCAAGAGTCAATATTTGCTTAGCTCACTACTGAAAAAGCAGCAGGCAATATGTTGGACTCTATTTGCCGAGTAAACAGTCATGGTAGCTACTTCCACTTCGTATTGGTGAAAAAGGATAAGGGAGAGAAGGAAAAGAAGACGTTCACGTTCCCAGTTTTCCCTCAAACTATTCTCTGTGTGTTATAGTCCGTTGCACGCCTTTGCCTTCTGTGTACACAGTTGAGGAGAAATCACTCGTATGTAAATGGTCGTATATATGCACAAGGCAGTACACAAACCCATACATGTAAGTCTGCGTCTGGCTTCCCTTCATACTCCTGGAGGCAAGAAGAGCCTTCAAAAAAAAAACTTTCCCAACTTTCCAAAGTACACACAACCCATACCTAACGTACTTAAGCATTCCTTCCTTTCCCTTGCATTCACATTCGCATTCACTCAGAAAAATCCGAGCCATACCATACCATAGTACAACTCAGTCAGTCATACAGAGAATCACCGAACTAGTAAAAAGGAAGGAAAAGAAAGGATAGGAAAGGAAAAGACGGTGAGCTGAAGGCAAATAAAAATGAATTCGACAAATGGAATCGATTTTTCAGTAAGTTCTACTACAACCACACCCGCCGTACCAACCCACCACTCCAACTTCTACTACTGTGTATGACCAAGTCTATTCTATTCTACTCCATCCTATTTCCAATTCCAAAAGACAATCTACCCACTCGACCAACCGACCCATGCACCGTGGGTCCAGAGTCTTCATGTTTAAAGGCGGGACCTAGTACACTGAAGCTATTTACTTCACAAAACCCGACATGCATGGGAGAGAGAGCTCAAGTAGTAGTAACAGTATGAAAAGAAGAACTGCATTGGGTTTTGCACGACATTGCACACTTGCCCACTGAAAGCCTTATAAAACTCCTTCCTGCACATTTAGTCATTCTACTCTCGTTCATTCTACGGAAAAGTCACAGTCTATAGAAATCCAATGGGCGAAACCAAAAGGGAATCTGTCATGGTAAGATGGTTGCCCTCATCTAACGTCTACTACTACTTCTCTTCATCTCAATTCATGCTATTCTGGTATATTTTATTTTCTCCTCCATTCCATTTCATAACCTTTCCCTCTCTCTTCCTTTACAGCCTTGAGTATGGAAGTCAGAATGTTATTGTAACCTTCTATACCTACAACACCAGGACCACTACTACTTTTTAGGATTTTGGATTGTTCCTGTCGTCTTCCTACAAGCTAAGCTACGAGACGAGTAGTTGTATACAAGGATTCAATAGTACGTTATGTAAGGACGATGGTATCTTTATTCTCCAGACTCAACTCAAGTCAACCAAACCGAACCAAACCAACCCACTGTATCTCAGCCATACCATACAATACCGCACAGGGACGAACTTTTCCTTCCAAATAGGAATCATGTTGGGAAAATGAAATGTCGGATCTTCTCGTCCATGAAGGAGAGTCAAATTGGATCAGTGAGACACAGAGAGAGAGGGAGGGTAGAGATATATATTCCTCAAGTGAATAAACAGCTATACAGACAGACGGAGTTGAACCGAACCACCGACTTTCCACCATACCTACCCATTACCAATTCATTCCTTCATAATCGAAGTGGGAAAATAGTTGGTCCCAGTTCATGCATTTGAAGTGTATCTGTGTATTCATTTGAACCAACCACCGGTGGGTAAGTTGCACTCCTTTTGCAACCGTAACTACTTTTATAACATCCATACTGAATACATTCATATTTCAATTCAATCGTTGCCGTCTAGTCACACAATTCAGGAGCGACGCGGGCCTGCGAATCAAACGCTCTCGTAGTATCTCCTTGACCATCCATCGCAAATAATTTCTACTCTCCCAAATGCTATTAAACCTAATAATCTCACCACATCATCATTCTCCGACAAAGCTCCACATCAACATTCTCAAATTTGCATCACATCAATAGAACAGGACAAATTGACGCCAAATGTAAACGACATTCAGCACAATCTGGACATCCCGGAGACAATTACTAATTATGATAAGTCCAATCTCTCTGCACTCAAGTCATTCAGTCTCTCTCCACTCAAGTCACATGAAAAAGGTTCTACAGATAAGTACTACAATCATAATCTTATTATTTCCCATCTTAATGTGCAATCTTACAACTCGCATGTATTTCAACTTACTGATCTCATACATAATTTTAAAATAGATGTATTATGCATTAGTGAGTCATTTCTGAAACCAGATTTACGTCACATTTTAATTCCTGGTTATGTAATGCAGAGGTTTGACCGTACGTACAAGGGGAGGGGTGGTGTTGCTATTTTGGTGCGACAAACATTGCAGACGAGGCCATTCCTTTTTCCTAATATAGAATTGATAAATGCTAATTTTAATGTTGAAGTAACAGCCATGACGGTTCAGTTAAATAACCTTAAATCTTTTATAGTAGCCTGTGTGTACAGGGAACCAATTTACAGTAACGCTGCGTTATGCAGGGACCATGAGACTTTTGACCTCATATTTTCTGACCTTCAGAAAACAAACAAAAATTTATACATACTAGGTGACTTTAACCTACGTACTGACAAATCTATGTCCATGTTAACTAATCTTATGCATTCTCATTCACTAAACCAACTCATTACTACTCCCACTCGGGGCAAATCCATCCTTGATTTATTCATCACCAATAATCCTGCATCTATTATTAATATTGAATCATGCCAACCACACATATCAGACCATAATCTTATCTCGGGCACAATGCGCTTTCAAAAGAAAACGTATACAAAGAAAACTATTAAGTTTCGACCATATAAAACCACAAATCTCGACTCCCTCCACGATCATTTAGAGACCATTGATTTCAATGCTGTTCAGTATCGTAACACTAAGGATAGGGTCAATTTCCTCTGTTCGTCGCTAATCTCTGCTTTCGATAAGCACGTACCAGTAACTTCTAAAACATTCGTTGACCGACCTAAGAAGTTCACACTATCTGATAAAACGTTAGAGGTCAAACATAAGAGGGATATATGCTATGCGCTCACAAAAAAATCGGACAACAGTATTATTCAAAAAGAATTTGTAGTATTGAACAATACGTTCAAAGAATGTTTAAGACTTGATACAAAAAATGCTATAAATCACTCTATTGAACAGAAAGGTGTGTTCGCAACCATCAACAAGTTTGTAAAAATCAAGGGTGAGAATACAGTTCTTATTAATATTGACGCCAATGAAATTAATAAATATTTCTCTAACATAAGCACATCCACTACCGCACGTTGTCATACACCTCGTAGACACTTAGACTTAATCACACCAGTAAACCACTTTAGAATTCAAAGTACAACTATGTCCCAGTTTCGACATATATGGAATTCCATTAAAAATAAAAACAATGCCTGTGAAGATGTACTTGGGATTTCTACACTAATGATCAGTATTTGCTTTGAACACTCGAACATTAAGATGGCTATATTGGACCTAATAAATGATAGTCTTATTTCAGGAGTGGTACCCAGTTCATTAAAGCTCTCTAGAATTATAC
>JAQFYE010001108.1:0-25678 GCA_034694305.1 Protaphorura glebata | reverse complement strand
CGATCCGAACCCGAAACCCGCTACCCGAACCCGAACCCGTGAGAAGCTCTACCAAATTCCAATGTAAACGAAATGACGAATTAGAGACAGAAATGATACTGCGACACTACAAACTTCCGCACGCACACTATGACCACCACCGATGGGGGACATCACAGGCATTGCGTGCTTGTCAGTTTTAATGCGTTCCCTACTGGAAACACTACGAAACCCATAAACCCAAGCAGATTAGTTTTTGTATTTCTTAAACTTTGGGTCCACGCGAGGACATGGGAAAATATAACAAGGCACACTCACGAAGTGGACTCCATTCCATTATTCCCAGCCTTAGAAATCAATTCCAGGTTCCTTCGTTTCATCTCATTGCGTTTAGCTTTTATGTTTAAATTGGTTGCCGGGATTAGGAATTGTATGTAGTTTTTGGACACAATTTTGTGGTATAGTCTTTGAATCCAATTTAATTTAAGATTTGACCTTGCTTGGTATTGGTTGTTTAATTTGGATTTACTTACACCTGCCCCCGGACTCACGTTGCATGAAATAAGGTATTTTGGGTGTGTCAGATTTTGGAGGTAATAACCAGGTTTCGCATGGTGAGGGGGTCATAGTCATAGCATACAGAAGAATGGAATCCCCGGGTAAGTTAGCTTGTAACTTTTAGTTTGCGTCATTCTCTAAACGTGCACTTCTGAAATTAAATGAAATTGAAGGGAAATGGATTGATGTCAGATGATCCGATCTCACTTCACTGGTGACCTTTACCTGTGCATGACGTGATGGCAAAGCATAGGTAGGTCAGGTAGTAAGCAGTAAGGTGAACTAGTTCCATACTCAATAGTTAGTTTAGATTAATTGAGAGGTCATATGGGATACGGTGCTTAGTTGTCTAGATTTCCCATTGTGTAGTGTAAGGGCTTACATAGTACCTCGTACGTATCTTTATGGCAATTAATTAATTTCGTGACGCGACCGAGGCCGTAATAACGAATTAGCAGGGGCATTGTGCTTGAGACTGCATTGTATGAGTTCTTCCAAAGGTAATGAATAATTTTTTGAAAGGGAGATAGTACAAATTCCATTATTTTATTTGACGTAGTAATTTTTATGTTTGTTCCAGATGTTACTTTTTGCTCATTTTGATGAAGTTAAGTATCAAAATATTGTCTATGGATTAACCTGACTTAGGTGTATGGGGATTAATTCGCGACCGCTTTATTGTGGGTTATAACCCACACCATAAAAATTTCAACTTTTTTGTCTACATTTGGTTGGTCATGAATGGAGAAAAATCCATTATTGGTTTAGCATTATATTTGCGGAAGTTAACTTTTGTCGGAAAAGTTTTGCATGTCATTTTAAAAGCTACTGCGTAGCAGTATTGAAAGACGGTGAAAGGTTAGAAGAAAGTCTAGTAGAGAATGAGAAACAACGCAGTTTGAGACGAACGATCGTTAATTATTAAATGGTATTTAATATCAATAGTGAGAGTCCGACTTAAGTTTACCTCTCAACAGGTGTAAGAGGGCAGGAGTTATCCGACCTTCGTCCTACACTTCATCTGACCGAATCGGCCCTCCTAAAGTCTTTTCTTGCTATTTTTGACATGGCCCATGGCCGGTCATTTAGTACTGCTCAGAATTTGTTCACTGGACCTGTCCGAAAGTTTGGTTTCATTCTCGCTTTTACTAGGTTTGAAATTAATAATCTCATTTCTAAGAAACTAAGAAAACACAGATAGATTTTGCGTGTATTCTACTCATTTTTTGGCGTTTTATAATAATCGTCCGCTAGGTGAGTTCACTCCGGCGACTCCGGCCCTTGACGTGATATCAAATTTTCGGCCCGTCCGATATTTTTCTAGCGATGTTCGTGCCGGCGCTTTTACGCCTCTGCTCGAAAGTTTTTTTGGACAGACTGTATACTGTATTCGATTCGGTATAAAATGAGAGGTAAAGTTTAGTTTATTAGGGGGAATAGAAATAAGCTGTCGATATTTGGCCTTGACAATTGCGCATATTAAAAAGTTAGCAAACCTGTAGAATACGTAAGCTTATAGAATGGATTTTACAAACTGTCGCTGGCCGTTTTGACAACAGGAATTAATATTTCAAAAAGTTCGCCAAGCTCAGGCGTGGCGGTTTTAAATTCGTTGAAGTTAGTGCGTTCCCTCAAATTGTCATTAATTCCAAGTATTAAAACTATTGATTTTTTGTAATGGCGTATACTGGTATACTCCTATGTATTTTATTTGCGATACTTACACATTGTTTTGAAGCGCTCGCCTTACCACCTTGACTTTGTATGGGCTATTATCGAGGGGAATATAATCTTCAGATGTTAAGTTGGTCGCAGTGATGATTGTTTTGTCACAACCTTGCCCTTCATGGTAATCCCGTAATCAGAATCGGTGTTTTACCAAGAGTTCATGTTTCATCCATCGAACGTTTGGTATTCCAGTTAGTCGATTAATAAGTAAGACTGAAGGTTTCTGACAGTTATTTCACTATTTTCACTTATTTCTGTCTTCCCTGATTTCATATATGTTCAGTCCAATACGAAGAAATTTTACACTCAGGAGACGGTTCTATATATTTTGAAAATAATTTGGCAATAATGTCGAGAATATATTTCGCTAGATCTAAAATTAACCTTTTTACCCGTGCTGAACGGTATTCTCATAGGTGCAAAGTAAACGAATATTTTTTTGTTTGCGCAGAACAACTGCAAAATTTAGCATTTCGGTTCAAACAAATTCCTTGCGCGGATACGCTACAAGGGCGTCAAATTCCATTTTGAAAATGCGCGTAGTATTGTTATGTGGTGAGATTAATAAAAGAATTTTTGTGACGAGTTAAGTAGGTCTTACTGCACCGAATGTTATTTTAATACGTCAAACATCTGGCACATTCATCCTCCGGTGAATTGGCTGTCGCCATTGAGAAGAGAATGACGGAAAATGAATGCGATAATTTGAAATGTTTGTGGGTGAGTCTTTGTGAGTGAGCGAGTGAAGTTATTTGTCGGTATCGAGTTTTGGAGTTTTGTATGTGTGTGTGAAACCAAGGAGTGGTTTTCCATTTTTGGTTGAGAGAGTATTTCCGTTGAAAAGGATTAGGACGTTTGGGTTGGACTGATTGTAAGTATCTGTTTTGTGTTTAAATACATATTTGAAGAAATCTTTAGAGTCTATAACGAAACGACGTGGAGAATTTGTTTGGTCTGTTCATTTGTGAGTGACTAGACTGGAAATTATCATTTACACTGAACTAGTGCGTTCCATATTTTCTGTCAGTTTTCTTCCCGGTTTATTTAGTCATTTTTTGGTAGGAATTTGAAATTTGATACGGATACGACCACGGACTTGTTCACAGTCCTCATGGGACCAGTATGTCTAATGTTAATATATGTATGTAGCTGCGCACCCACATAACACTTAACAAGGAATGCTTTTCGACTACACATGACATCGTCAAAATTAGTCAGTTGAAATAGGAATATTTAGTTGTTGAGATGTATTCAAATGATCTGTTAGGGATGCCCGGATAAAAATTTAGCACTGCAGCCGAATTTTGATCTGCGGACGGGACTACGGGACCTGTTCATCCTCACCACGCAGCTTCTAGTAACTAACCGACAAAACCATAAATTTTTTGAGACTTTCACAACTAAGTACTCGAGGATGAGTGTGATTTTTTCCCTTCTTTTTACATCTTTCTAGCAAAGAAATTGTCAAGTAATTTGTGGGCTTTGGCTACTTGAGGAAATTGAACACGGTTTCCGTTTCAGTTCAGTTTCCGGAGAACCTTTTTATCGACCGGCTTATGGGGCATTGGCTTGGGCTTGGGCTTGGCCTGAGTTCTTTGGGGTAATAGTTTCTTGGCTTCGAGCTTAAGAAGTACAGGGGAATTTCTTTGTCGTTTTAGTGTCTGCGTGCGTGAAGACAAATATACAGGAGAGATGTACGAATTTTAGCCTAAGTTCGCGTATCTGCGTGCCCAAGAAGAAAATGAAAGTGGAACTACTAGTAAATGCATGAGAATTGAGAATGAGAGAGCGACGACGACTACGACGATGACAATGACATTTGCTCGTTGCTCCTGTACTCATGTCATAGATGGTCAACAAAATAGCGCACAGTAG
Source organism: Protaphorura glebata (assembly GCA_034694305.1). Taxonomy (NCBI): domain Eukaryota; kingdom Metazoa; phylum Arthropoda; class Collembola; order Poduromorpha; family Onychiuridae; genus Protaphorura; species Protaphorura glebata. The sequence goes on along the minus strand of JAQFYE010001108.1, from coordinate 21,538 downwards.
GCTCAAGCTCTGCCAAAGACACGACATTGAGTGAAAACAATGGTTTTGGATTTAGAACTCTGTGGCGTCTTTGAAGTCATTTTAAGAATCGGTATTCCAACAAGATCTTGTTCTTGTCGTGGTAACTTTTTGGTTGACAACCGGGACTTTTATGTCCAGGTACTTGGCGCCGAAATTTTAAATTTTGTTATAATCAGCTTGCTTTCTTTGAGGGTTTGAGCAGAAGAGCAGATATAAATATAATTCTTAATAATGTCTCCACTTGGCTAAATCAAGAAAATAGACATATGGTATGGTTATGGTAGTGACCCAATTTCTTAATTTTGTATTGCGAGCTGAGCCATTTGTTAGCATTTTGTTAGTGTTGGCTTTGAATTATAATGAGTGTACCAAAATTCTGATTAAGAACCGAAATGTTATTTTCGATGTTTGCCAAACATCTCCAGTTGTAGGATGACCTTTCAACATGCGAATAGTGATATTTGTCAGATAATACCTCGTGATGCTAGTGAAACCCACGCTATCATTATGTCAATTTATAAGTAGAATCGTTCGTTTCTGTTTTTGTACCAGAACAGTATTTGGATAAAAGCCCGGGTTGGATAAGAGGACTCACGAGCTGAGTGGGAGAAGCTCTAGGTGTTGGTCTATCAATCTAAATCTGAACGAATGTAATGTTGAAAGGAAACGAGAAGCATCGCATGGTTGACTGGACGTTTCCAGGAGTTGAGCTTGTTAAATTTTTGATGATACGTTGAAATGTAGAGTAGATTTAGGACGAACAATCCTATTTTGAGAAGAACACCTGGGTTAGAAAGCTAGACTACTATTTTTATTTGCCCGATTAGAGCTAGAGCGGTCTAATTTAGGATTCTCTGATCTCTTGGGACGTGAGGGAAATGAAAGAGTTCAGCTTTAACTTTTTGGCTTTCAAGTTTGTGAGTCTCCATTAACTTCAGTCAGTCATCACATCACTACTCACTCTCGATAGTACTTAGTATCAAATGTGCGGCTTGGCATATGGTAGGAAAGTCAAAATCGTCCACCGTGGGCTAAACTTGATACGTTTGACCCTGACATTTAGAAATGCTATGGGCGGTCATGCAATAGACGAAAGTATTTAGTTCATCATTAGATGGAGGGATGAAAGATATGATATTTTCAGATGCAGGGGTGTATCTTGGATGCCGAAGTAGGTGTTCATATCGCATTTCATTTCTGTTTTCTAAAGGAATTCGAAATGGTTAATGTATGAGGTACGTGTGTCACGGGGAGCTCACAGAATCAGGTCAGAAACAAACTAGATGGGACCGTTTATCGAACAAACGTTCGTACAGCCCAATTCGCCATGACTTGGAGTCGTCGTAACAAAGTTGCTCCCCGACATTGAAAATTCACAAACTCGTTAAAAATTCTTGTCTAGATTTTGTATTTTTGCAACTACACTGACTAAACTAATCGTTTGATTTAAGGTTCCTGTAACATTTAATTTCATACTGATAATTCAATGTTTCATTTTTGATGTTTATGTTGTGTGAGGAATGATAATTGATGACTTAAATAAAATTACATCCAATCCAATCCAATCCAATTTGCATTACTACCTGGGGAAATACCCAGTTGATCCAAATTCCGACAAATGAAATATTAAGGATTGCTCTATTACAAAAAAATCTCTACGGCTTCATTTCGGGAATTTGTAACAGCCTAATTCGCCTATACAAATTTCAGGTTCATACAACAATACTATGCTTCGAATGATAGTTGTAAAATTTGTACCCTGCACGAATGATTTCTTTCTTGACGACGTCCGCAACATACGTAGCTGACTTTGACTTCTGTGAGAGAAAATTGAATGGAGGCGCTGATGTTTTCATGGATGCTTTGAAAAACTTTGGCTGTCTTTGTAATAAGATACCTATGGATGTGGCAGGGGGCTGGAACTGTAATTTCACGCCTTGTTAACTCTGGATTCTTAAATTGCTCAGTAGCTGAATTGGCTAGTTTTAGCTTTAGCTTCTCTAGAAAATGGTGGCTAGGGAGATAAGGATGTCAGGAGACTAGAAAAGCGGCGGTTCGGTGGATCCACAGACAATTCTGTCCTAAAAATAAAACGAAATGAAGAGACCGGTGGGTTTAATTGAGTAAATCGATAGTTCTTGTTTATTTAGGAAGGAGGATGGAACTGGAAGAAAGTTGGTATACATGTAATCAAAACCCGAATATGACGTAGACGGGGACGAGCCAGAAAGTAAATACAAAGCCAAGGTTGCTTAATAAAATCGGACTGTTTATATTGAGTTCACTTATTCAGGTCAAGAATTTCAGAAAACTGTTGTCAATATTCGGACCGTCCGAATTTACAGTACAGCCGATCTGATTAAATAAAGCATGTCTCTCCATAAAGTTCTGATTTTAGCTGCTAAATCCTAACCACAAGTATAGGCTTAATAAAGTTCTGTTGTATAAGGTGAAAGTGTTGAAAGTCTGGAGAACGCCTTTCTCACTCTACATTACATTAGGGTAATGTCCGTAACAAGGGTGACGAGCCCCGAGCCATGCTTACGTAGGGGTACAAGGTACAATACACATGATATACTTCCTTATGCCCGCTTTTCATTTTTTGGAAAATTTTTGATGTCCCTGAAAGAATTCGATAAATGCTTTTGGCGAAGAGGGTCTAAAGTCCAATTGTGCCAATCCATAATTTCTTGGTCGATTTAGCGTGTCTTGGGACCGCGGTTACCTCCTGATATATGTGATGAAATGAAAACTTCAACGATTTAAAAAAAGATAGATAAAAAGCATTTGTCTATCTTTTCTTTTATATCATTGAAGTTTTCTTTTTAATTTCTCTGCTTGTTTTTTTATTATAGGTAATACATAATTATCTTCATATTGATTTTGTTTGCCAGTTTACCCTTCTATGTCTACAACATTACTCGATGTTATTGACCCAGTACTTTAGAATATTTTATTCGGTATTTGCCCAAATGAAATTGTCAATTCTCTACTGGTTTGCATTCCGGGGGTTTGGTTGACTCGTATGGAAATAACTTAACTAGACTTATAGACTCACTGACGTGACATGATTACTAGTAGGCATGCTTAATAATGGCAGAAATGGATGTTCGGTCTAAGTGCAGGGACATAAAAGTAAGTAACATTTAGATTTAATTATACAATAGCCACGGACATTATGCATCCTTTCGCAATTCCGTTTTGTATACGGAGCGTGTCCACACCTAATTAGTTCACTAACTTTCTGGCGGAATTCAGACTTCTTAAGTTTAAAATTGGCTAAAATGCATCCGTCACTTGAGAATAAAAGAATGTAATAAGTGTGAACCGCTTTATAACACAATGCAAGTAGCAGCAGCCAACGGCCCGGGCCCAATCCAAAAGCATTCATTATAAAATATGTTCATTCCAGGAAAACTTGAGAATTAAAAGATAGTACAAGTGCAACAACGCGTGCAATTATGTTCATATCCTTAACTTTTTTGTTGCAAATATTTTATTTGAATTTTTTTCCTACAGCATTGACGATAGAAAGTACAAATGTTTGTACTGGAGACGGCCCTCAGTGAAAAATCCCATTTGGTCTGGCCAGAGAATGCCGGCACTCGACTCTACGGAAAAGAATTGTTTGAATTTTTAGGCGGTTTGTTCCGCTCTATAACTGATTTTTTTTGTGAATTCTTGGCAAACCAAGGATGCATTACATTGTGTAATTTTTCTGCCATTATCACATAAGATTAGGCACTGTAGAATCGAATAGCGAAGTGCCGTTTCGGCATTCTACTACTACGTCTTCTTGACACACGCGGAAGATTTATGGGAAAAGCAAGATCGTATCGTTTTCGTATACGTATGTGATTTTATCGGAAAAGGGATTCCTCTTTCTGATTTTGGGTCTGTGTGTTGGTGGTTAAATTGCCCAATGCGAATCACATTTGAACCGAATCCAAGACCAGTATTTCAATGTTGTTAGTGTTAAACCTTTTTTATCGGAAACCCTCTACCTACTTTTTGTAAGGGCAGTTCAGTTGGTTTTGGTTCTGAACATGACATCTTGACGAGCATGTTTTACTCGAACGTGTTTGTTTTGTTTTGTCAAGTGAACACGAATGATTGCATTGTGACTGAGTAAAGAGTTCCGGTTTACCGGTTACATTTCAGCATATAAGACGTGCAAGGATTTGTCAGCAAATACGCTCTTCCTTACTTCAAACATATGTGGATTTGTTATATCCATTTTAAATTTGGAAATACATTATTTTAGTAGCAGGAATACAAGCGCGAGGACGCATAAAATTGTCACTTCTTTCTAATTTCAATACAACAGACATATTATTGTAGGAACTCGTCAACCGTTATATGCTAATTAAACTAGTTTACGACACAAATTAGGCATCTGAAAATCCTAAAAGGCTGGTATTATATTTGCCATCGTTGTATTGTTATATTCAGTTCAAGACGGTCTTCAATCAATTTGTCGAAACTTCTTGTTGTGACAATCGGGAAACCGAGATAGTGAGCTGAGCTGGAAATGGTCGGTATAAATTAAAATGCTGGAAAAACGATCAAACTTCAATTTCTACCAAGCTCGGATTGTTATGTTACCATCATGGTTTCGTATTTTGTTTTGTTTTATGTATTGTAACAATGATATTAAAAGATCATACTTTGGTTTGTTGTGTACGTTTATACGTTTTCCTTCTAAATAAATTCTAGTACTTCGGTACGGAACGGTATGTCCAGTTTGTGATGATCGGAGTATTATCCAAATTGATGGGCGGTATGGGATTTGCGGGTTTTCATAAAATAAATTAGATACTTTGAATTTACTCAAATTGTAAAGCGCAACCGTGTATCACAGAATTCCGGAAAAGCTACATACAGTGATATCTTATCACTCTAGTGCGAACGTGTTCAGGAACATTATATACTTTTAACTTAGTCGCTCGCAATTCGCAATAGCAATGAGCTTTGCTGTGAAAACAATTTACTTTATTTTTTGTACTGCTAGTAGCATTCACCACGGGTTCAATGTAAAGGGCGAGTTTGAAGGTCGATTTAAATTGTGGAGATTTATTATAATAGTTGTTTACACACATTCCGTATTCTCATTGAAATTGAAGAGGTAGATGCGTCGGGAAACTTGTGTTGGATTAGAAGTTGACAGCTTAGAGTTGGGATGATGAAATCACATTTAATTGTAGGATTTTCAACATTTTTTAATATATTTTATGCAGAGGCATAAACAGACATGAATTGTTTCATTCGACTGGTTTCCGTGTGATGTTTTGGCTCTAGTTTTCTTGTATTGATGTACTTTGCACTGTGTACCTGGCTTTGCTTGTTTAGAATTTGATACATTTCAACTTCAAGAGTAAAGGTTAAAACTAGAATAATGGCATGAAAAATTCGAGCAGTAATACAGGTGTGATAGTTGAATAATGTTAACGAATCTGGCACACCATGCATGCTTGTCAAGTTAAGCCATATCTCCACCGACATTTAAATTAACTGCTTTCGTTACAACTTCAACCTTAGCCTTGTAATAATTGACCCTTGACCGCCGTTAGTTCATCCTGGTGCAGAAAGTAGCCGATTCTTAGCCATTGTTTGTGTACTAAAATAATCTACTCGTTTATTCTGGAAGTTCAGTCCATTGGGACGCAGTTATGTTTTCCGCTTGCATTGATATGATTTTTAAATTGGAGTCGAATAATCAATTCATGGAAGGTTTTTGCATCATGAGTGAGTTCTTAGCGCAAAGAATAAAACTGAAATATTCTCGACTACACATATACGAGAAGACGACGATAATAAAAATAGTCAGCTTATCATTTGAGTGAAGGTTTTTTAAATACACAATGAACTAGGATTCGCATTCTTTTTCATTTTCCCATTGTTCCTCTTGGATCTTTAATATCAGTATCAGTCACAGTTAGTAAAAGTCACGAGAGCCACAGGGGACAGTTATGTTAGTATTAGACAAGCAAGCTGATATTATTGTATTTTATATTTGGACTAGCGTCTATTCTTCATATCACTTCGTTAAGTTCATATGATTGTAAATCTTACATTTATCTCTTCATATCTACCACCTGTGTTATTAGAGGAGGCACACATGTGTGTACTGTGTGCTAACGCATGCAAATACGAAAAGGGTTGTAGTAATTCCACTTTACCCTTTCTGCACATTGCTTGCGATTGATTCAGTAAAACTAACAAGGAAACTACTTTTCCTGTGAAAACCAGTTGGAAATATCAAGTTTTCTAACCATAAATATAACCGATTCTCGGCAGATAAAATTTTCCGTCAGTGTTATAAATTTGAAGAATTTCTATCCTACCGTCCGGTCGTTTTCAATTCAAAAGCCTTCATCAAAGTGTCGACACATGAGCATGGCTAGCTAGATAAAAAAATCGAAATGTAGTATTATAATTTTATCTTTTGACGCAACCTTCATTTTCGTGACCACGATACTATATTTGATTAATCCCGTCGGAATTTTACACGTGAAATGTGTTCCTTGATGGCTAAAGTTTACTTGGTTTCATTACCTACAACATAGTTGGGTTTAGGTGGGTGGAAAAAAGAGAGATAATGATGTTCTGTGTTCTGTGGATAGGATTTCGCTTAGGTAACTATTTTTTATCTGCATGCGCACATTCATTAAGTGATTGCAGTATTGCAAACTGCAAAAAAAGGACAGACGGGTGGACCTGTTGGCAGTTCGCAAAGTCACTACGTGCGGTTTATTTGGCCGTCGCGGTGTACAGTCATTTCAAAGTTTCAAGAAATGAGTCCACATATCATGTAGTCATTATGATGGAATTAATGTACTTTGCTATGCACTTTAAAATTGTTGCGAATTGTTTGTAGTTTGCAAATGTGTGTGCGGATTGAGTGACACATATTTTGAATGGATTGAAATCATTCCACTATGAGTTTTTGTGCATGGTTTGGCATTCAATTCAGTTCAATTTTAATTCGTCGCAGTGTCTCGAGGAAGATTCCACACATTTTCGCTTTGTTTTCGCCAATTTGGCTTTGGCTTTGAACTCTGAAGTTTAAGGAAATCTGAAGTTTCTGGATTTAGCTACCCGTGTTCGGTGCAAGTGAACTAAAGGATTTGAGTGAGTTTTATATGGTTTAGCATAAACAAGGACATTTTCGACACAATGGTGCGAAAATAGAATAATAGGGATAGGGACATTTCAAGGTTGATGGTCGAAAGCCCGGGTGAAGTGGTTTGAAGTGGGTGTTGTGTTGTGTTCAGTAATTGGCATGTGGTTGGTTGCAGATTTTCTGAATTCTTCGAAGTTTAGACAACATACTCGGAATTCAGATTGAACTGATTTTTGTGTTTACTTTTACTTTGCAATTTTAATTCTGTAATTTGGATTTGTCGTCTGGGAGCTAGGCGCTGAGCTAGAAAGCTTTGTTTCGACCCGTTTACGAAGCAAAAGAGATAAAACGAAGTGTAGGAGTTTATTATTTGGATTGCTGAATCACTGAGTTTCGGTGTGATGGGGAGTCTGTCGAATTTATTTTATGAACATCATAACAGACACACCGAATGGCCGGTTATCGGCTTCAACCAGAGTGAGAAGTAAGCAGGAGAGATAAGCAGAGTACATAAATATTCATATTTCATACAAAATTATGGAAACTAGTTTAGGTTAGGTTGAGCTAGACTAGTTTCGAAAATAGCTCTTTAATGGGTGCACCGTGTGCATAGAGTCACCAATCAAAATTCAAGGATTTATACAAACTACGACGTCCTAGGACTCGGTTTGTCATACTAACAATGGCAACACTGATTTGTACTGGATTTCTCCCTTAATTTCCTTGTTCATTTCCTACTATGATGTATAATGAGGAGAATCGATTGCGAAATATTTATTTTTGTGAACCCGAATGAATTATTTTGCATGTTTTCCCTGTTTTTTTTTCCTATTGTATTTATGGAAGTTAAATGTGGAAGAATTCTGCTTTATTGGAAGGCATTGCAGGATAAAAGTGACTACTTATTCGTAGTTTCTAAACGTTTTCAGCAATTTTGACTAATTTTCTGTATATTATATTTTGTAATTTCCAGGGCATTCAATCGAGACTTAGTGGAGGAACCGACTTCAATGGGTGTAGTGGACGTTAGCAAGGTAGAAGAACATCTTCTAGGAACACTAACAAATGGACACTCAATATCACCTCCGAATGAGGGTCATCTCCCAACTTTCACCACTCTTCACCGCCTTCATAGTCGTAACCGAAGTTTAGATTCCGTTTCCTCATTACCTTATCATTGTCTTCACTCGAGTATTTTTAACAATTCTACGGAAAGGCTCGCGTCATCACCAACCGAAGAAGCTATTGAAACATGCCTGACTACTCTACGAAATGAAGATTCACTGGCAGAGATCCTGAGTCTTAAAAAACATTGTCAACATAGGAGATCTTGTCGAGAGAGTAAGGTGTGTCAAGGTCCTTGTCATTGTCAGACTGGAAGTTCGGACGATTCCGGAATTTGTTCTGGAGCTAGTGGAACTACTGGGTCGGAGTCTGAAGACTGCGGTTATAGTCTCACGTGTGAAATGGAAAATGACATTGACGATTCTTTGTCCCCACGTCTTAGTTTTGACTCTACGGGGGATTTGGTCCATGAAGACTGCTGTGTGAATGAAGATGATGACATTTTAATTGGGCAGCTACACTTAGTTAATGTGGATGAAGATGAGGATGATGCTGACGGGGATGCTACGCTCGTGTCATCTCTCATTTCAAACCCAGAAGACTGCGACTTTGATGTCACTGACAGTGCGGTTCAATCATCTTCGGTGTCGTCTTTACCACCACTTTCGACAACTCCTAGTTCTAGTATTCTTTCTGGAACGCTAAATTTGCCGGGAAGGATTTTATCCTCAGCCGAGGGTTTGGTATTTAGTCGAATAAGGAGCAATAAGGGTCAAGCTAGAAGTTCAACTACACCTGCATCTCCACCTGCGCCCACACAATCAACGCCGACACCGACACCACCTATCGGAAGCAGTTTGCAGCTAACTATGAGAAATCGACTCAAATTAAATCTGAAGGGGAGAAATAAAATTAAAGTGGTTACTCCAAGTGCCGTGAACACGAATACTGATGAAAGTACTGTAAATTCAAGTGAAGCCTCAACTCCAGTGCCCAATTACAGTGCAAATGTGAATTCTACCTTTGTTATTCCCAAACCGATAACTCCCGGATGTCACACTGGTGTTGGGTAAGCGATAAAATATAGAAATATAAAGTATAAGATATAATAAAATGAAGAATGCTGAAATAAGATACTAATTCAGTATAGATTCTAACATTCACATTACATTTTGTAGTGTTAGCAGAAATGGTTCCGGGTTTATATTCCGTAACATTGGAAGAATTAGTAGAATTAATGTACCTGAAGGCTTGAAAAATTAATTTGAAACTATACCTTTCAGGTTTAAATCTATGGCGATTGGCATGCGCCAGTCCTTGGATTTATCGACAAGTTTTAATCCGCCCACGGCCAACGAGAATGCCAATAGTAGAGGTCAAGGTGATAGTTTAATTGTTGACAAGGCGGGAAAAGTAGGAAGTGAACCCAAGTCATGGTTGTTGAGGTTTTTTGAAAGTCAAGTATTTAACATGTCGTATGCCATCGGTTATTTATTTACATCGAAAGAACCGGGCGTTCAACAGTATATTGGTAAGCTACATTTTGGATTTTTTGGCAAAATGTCCTTAAATGCGTTTCACTCATTGAATTTGTCTTCTTATGCAGTTAATCGAATGTTCGGATTTCCGGAGAAAGAAGTTGATTTTTATTTGCCACAATTGGTCACCATGTACATTCAAATGCAAGACGTAGCTGAAGTTCTTCATCCATATCTTGTTCATAGGTGAGTAGATGCGGTCGCGTATTTTTTATTTAATACTAATCGGATATAAGGTGCAAGTTAGGCTGAGATTCTTCGGATTCATGCGCCTATGTAATCCGAAACTCCTTTGTGAACATGTTAGTAATGTGATTTGATGTCCACAGGGCTAGGAAATCCGTCGATTTCAGTCTTCACTGTTCCTGGTTGCTTGAGGCGTACTCTGACGCCCATTACCACTCGAGGAGGAAATCCCACAGTGCGAAGCTAAAGAGTCTGATTCTCTCTGACTCCCTTAGGTAATTGAATTGAAATATCTTCTTATTTTATACAGTTATCCGTATTGGTGGTACTGAACTAAATTATTATTAATTTTTAATAGGCCAAGAGATCCTAAAAGTTTAAGAAAACTAAGTTTACTCCAGTCTCCGATATCACCAGTTGGCGTTAGTTTGGCCAGCCAAAGAAACAATATATTTCCACAACTGTCTTCTTTTGTGCCAACAACCGATTCTCAACCACCGAGACAAAGGACTCATCAAAGATCACTCTCCGATGCCCCTGCCATGAAACAAGGCCTCAGTGAAACAAATTTGAGTCAAGTCAAGAATGTTTCAAGCGGACACCGTCGTGTCGGATCTTTTGGTCTGCCAAGAAACTGTCTCGGTGATCTCACATCTGGGCACGGGTTTGACAATGGATGTATGTGCTTTGAACCAGTGTTCAATGACTTGAGACCATCCACTGAAGACTGTGTTTGTGGGGTAACGAGAGCTTCAATTTTGGAATTTGAATTCCTTGCAGAATTTAGTTAGGGACTAATTTTAATTTGTGATTATTTTCTAAATTTTCAGGCTGCAAGGTTGTCTCCGCAGTTAGAATTTATGAATGCACTCATTCAAATCGGAAAGAATCTGTCTACAACTGCTACAAAAGATGACAAAACGCCCAAATTAATTGCTGAGTTAAATTTAGTTAATTTAAACTTACCAGCCCGAGTCTCACTCCCTGTCCATAGTCATATGACACATATTGTTCTCCGCATTCCGCCTCAAGATGCTACCGTCCTGAATTCTAAAGATAAGGTCGGTTGGAATTGTTTAATCTGGACTGGCACAATGCATTCGAAATTGATAACACGTTTAATTCTCAAATTGAATTTTCTAGACTCCTTACATGATCTACGCAGAAGTTCTCCAAGTGGCAGATACTCAAAATGCTCGACTCCCTCCGAAACCGACGATAAATACAATGTTGAGACATTCTAGATCTGAAGAGAACTTAATTGAAGGTGGGGGTGCTGGGAGTGACACGATTGTCTCATTCCCTTCCACACAGAACGGTTTAGGTTTAGAATCTACAAATCTGAGTGCAAGTAGTACATCTCCTCCGTCCACATCTACCTCCAATCTCCCCACAACGAACAGTAGTTGTGTAGATCTTCACACCGACTGTTGGTCACAAGAAGATGACGAAATCTCACAGCAGTATCTTCAGGTAAGCCTTTTTCTTGCCTTCTTATCTACGTCGTAATCATAGAGTAAATCGTTTTCTTATTGTCTGTTCACTTTTCAGCTCAAATCAAAGAGATCTGGTGACAGAGACACAATCTCACAAATGAGTCAAGACTCTTGTGACTCTAGAGAGCCCGTATTTGTCTCAGCAGTTGACATTCGACGAAGACTCTCTGAGTCACTTCATATTCCAAAGAGCACGTTTCAACGTGATCCTGAAGATCCTAGTGCAAGTATTCTAAAGGAATTGTTTGAAATCAAGGTAACATGAGTTTTACGTATGTTTGAATTCGCAGAAAAACCAAAATTCAGATCCGGCTAGAACGTTCAGAATGGGTAATTTTAGATTTCCTAATTCCTAGTCACGAATTTAAAGGTTTCGTCAGTTGGAAGAAAATTATTTTCTGATTATACATACATTTACATTACATTAAGACTTTTAAGACTCCAGGGAAGATTTCAGTAGAATAGGAGTCGAATGGCCAAATGGGAATGTTTCAAGACACCCTCGCACTCGCACTGATCCAAAATTTTGTCTCGCGACAAATCGTTCGTACACTTGTCAGGACACTTGGTGTTCGGGTTGGATTGGTTTTTGAACTGGTCTGGATCCTACAAATAGTGCAAATATGAATAGTGCTTCCCTCTACAGTCTGAATCTATTAATTAGTCCGACTTTTGTAAATAATTTTTGTTACAATCTTTTACAGCAACAAAGGATAAAACATAGTAGCCCATTTGGACAGCTGACTGGTTGGAAGTTACTACCTTGTATCGTGAAGTGCGGTGATGATTTACGTCAAGAACTAATGGCCTATCAATTGTTGGCTTTGATGAAGGATATTTGGTCCGAGGAAAGAGTGCCATTGTGGGTTCGTCCTTGCAGGTAATTTAAAGTTTATCGGAATTTGTGTTGCTACTGCTAAGTCTTCGTTCCATTCGAAATTAAATTTCGATGTTTTTGCGTAGGATATTCGTTCTTTCAAAGGACAGTGGAATGATCGAGCCGGTTGTGAATACTGTTTCCTTGCACCAAATAAAAAAGCACAGCAAAATGTCACTCCTGGAATATTTTCTTCAAGAGTTCGGTCCGGAAACCTCAGAAGGATTCTTGACTGCTCAGCGGAATTTCGTAGAGAGTTGTGCGGCCTATTGCCTGATATGCTATTTGATCCAAGTTAAAGACAGGTGAGATTCAAAATTGTTAGTGGAAAGAAGTTTTAAAAATAGGAAGATTATAACTTTAAATGTTTGTATTTAGGCACAATGGAAACATTCTTCTAGACAACGAAGGTCATCTTATTCACATTGACTTTGGATTTATTTTGTCCACATCTCCTAAAAATTTAGGTTTTGAGAGTTCTCCATTCAAGTTGACGGAGGAATTTGTTCAAGTCATGGGAGGTCTAGACTCAGACATGTTTGAATATTTCAAAATTCTAATGCTCCAAGGCATCGTGGCTGCTCGAAAATACTCAGACAAAATTGTACATTTAGTCGAAATTATGAGATCTGGTGAGTGAAATTGGTGACTTGTGGTTTTTCGTTTTCAACGATTTAGAACGTCATAGTGTTTTATGTGAATCGGTCGTACTATTGTTTTAATTGCTTCCACGTGGACAAAGATGGACAGAACGGTTGTAATTCGGTGTGTTTGGTGATAGATTGACTTACCGAATTAATGAATTTTGATAACATTTTTTTAATGTTTCAGGACCGCATCTGTCGTGTTTGAAATCAGGAGGTGTATCGACAATGACATCTCTTAAGAGTCGTTTTCACATGAGCATGACTGAGGAACAACTTCAATCTTTCGTGAATGACTTAGTAAATCAAGCCCTCAACTCTCTCACAACAACACTTTATGATCGTTTCCAATATTTTACGAATGGAATATTGTGATCCTTGTTTTTGTTGTCAGCAATTTGCGTGCGGAATTTAATTTGCCTAGTATCATATTCTTCATATATTCTTAGGTTTTGTAGTAACGCATTATATAGATGAAAAACACATATATTATGTGTTTGTGCTCCATTTGTAAGCTCGCTCTTCATGTCTGTTCTGTTTAATTCATGTATACATTAGTAGGTACGTACATAAACTGTTCACTCGCGCGTTTGGTTCTAAAAGAATTCGTAAAAGGTTAAGGTGGTGAGTGATGCACTGAAGGAAAGACTGATTTCCAGATCGAGGAAAGCGAAAATCTTATAGCATGTAATAAATGAGGTTCATTAGCTTTTTGATAACTTCTTCTATTTAAGAATGGTTGTGCATTCTCGAAAGAATTCGCTGAAAGCACCAAGACTAGGGAAACGTACGCGACTCCTTGCATTCCGAGCGAGAATTTTTCCACATGGATGGGGAAATAGACCATCCGATTATCCTAAGTGACGAGTTTTTGAGTTTGCTGTGGGGAGTAATTTTTTGAGCTATTGTAATGTTAGCTTCCGGTATAAATTGGAATATAATTTTACTTCGGAATTTTCACGCACAAGAATACATAAAGTGGATTAATCCTTATCAAACGGTGTGGTGTAAAAATATGGAACCCTCTTTCTAATTCTTTCCAAATAGATTGGGGTGGCCATTTTCCGACATTAGTTTATCATTGAATTTTGTCCATGTATTAGAAAAGTGTTGTCAAAATTCACGAAAGCTAAATAACTTAACCGTTGATAAAGTGTGGTGGGTTTACTCTAATGTTACAATTAAATACAACTGTTGAGTCGTTAGGAACAGTTAACCTAATTAATTAAGGAGGAGGGCGAATGACACAATCAAGTCGAAACCACAGGATAATTTCTGGGGAATGTGTGAAGTTTTTGGCTTCGGGCGCAGTGTGTTTGTTGGATTTTGGCTGATTTTGAATGCATTGTTGGATATTTATATAAAATATGATAATCTACTTAAATATGTAACCACTTAAAATATATCAAAATTCTGCATTTGCTTTTTCGGGGTCTTTCAAGCTCATGACCAAGTTGCCATTTAAGACCAATATACATATACATACAAGAAAAACTACAAATAAGTTAGGCTTAACACATTGTACTGGTAATTCCGCTGACCAAATAAAAATATATTTTTAGTTACGGAAATCAGTTTTTCAATCAAATTATTCTGAAACTGTTACGTATAGTTGAAGGAACGCTTTGTTAAGTTAAGAGCTACTATCGCAGTAGTAACAGTGGCTCGCAGGTGCATGTTAGTGTCTTAAATCTGTTCTATGTATTAAATGTTGACACGATTAAATATACTCACCGTAATTTAATATTCAAAAATATTACGCAATATTAATTATCATTGCTAACTACGGATTTATAATGTACTGCTGACCATTTATATATTACTTGTCATGAATATTATTATGTATTAGTTAGTGAGAGTTCCACTCTGACTTCAACAGTTCAACTTTATGACTTCAGGCTACTAAAAAACTACAAACAACGATAATTGAATAAACTCAACTTTTTGGTATCGAAGAAATATTCCATTCCTTTTCTGAATTGGTTGATACTTGAATAAAACAAATCTGGTTCACATTTAATTTTTATTTGAATCCGAAGGTTTATTCTGCATTTACCAAAAAAAGGACGAGTTCGAATCAGGCCTTACGCGCTGGGAGGGAGAAATTGAGATATTTGCTAAGTACCTTCTGTTTTGGACAAGAATTCTTCCCCAAGCGAAGATTTTTTTTTAATCGGTCGAAGTAAAACTGAATTGAGGCGAAAGGACACCATAGGTAATGCAACGCACTGTGAGTGTTTGGTGCTACGTCATTGAATTGCGCTCGGCTACAACAGACCTGAATTTTCAAGCACTTGACGATGTTTTGAGACGTCAAAGCCACCATCCAGTTTTCCAGTTACCATTTCCGCACATATAATAGATCACAGTGTGAAGCCACTTAACGAGTTCAACGACCTCCATGTTGTACGATTTGTTTCCGAAGAAACATAGATGGTTTCGATTTGTTCGATTATGGAATGTCAACCATCCGGCAGAACGAAAACACTCGCAGTTCAGATTTCGCGATCCTATCCTACATGAGGTCAAATCTAGGCAGATAAAAAAAATTAAGACTTGGGTCTGTAAGAATAAAGTTCTAGTTATTTTTATAATCGTTTAAACCCCTTCAGTTCAAATTCGCTGTTGGGATTGCTGGCCAGGATGCCCGAATTGATATCAACGAGGTGACTCTTCTCTAGAGAAGTCACTCTAGCGGCCCGATTGACCCAGACAATTAAGCCGAGACCTGCGGGGTTCAGGTATACCATATATTAAACACTCCCAGCCTTACAAGGAATTAGGAAGCAGGTCAACCAGGAATCGCGGGACCTGATGGATTAAACCCCGCACTCACTGTACTAATCCTTCCTGACTTCCAGGTATTAACTCGCTCGTGTGAACTAATGATTCCTAAATGATAATCCTGATTTGAATCCGAATATTCGGTTCAGAAAATGAGACACGTGTCGGTCGGGTATCTCACGTTGTATCCGAACATAGGTTAGGTGACCCTACATTTTGGTCTGACAATTTTCTGAACCGAAATATCTAGTCTGATCGAAGCCTTATGAAAGCTGTGTCTGATACGTTATCAGAATGTTGAATCTGATCAAATATCCATTACCCGTAAAACAGGGATGCACAACGTATCGGATGGAATATCCATGCGACTGACTGGCTAGAATAATTTTGATCATATCAGAATTCCGTGCTTTGCAATAATCTGAATATTATAAGAACCTTTCTTTTGTAGTTGAAGTACTGTGGAATTAATTTTAAGTGTAAAAGAAATATGTTGTTTAGAGCTACACAGGTCTCCATTTATTCTGTCTCAATAGTTCTCTTTATTAGTTTTGACAAAGTCTACTACACAGCACAGTCATGATCTTCGCATCATAACATGTGAAAAGCATATAATTAATCTTGATTTTAGAACAATAGTCAGCTAGTAGGAATTGACTGGTAATATGTGGAAGGCTCGAATTTTAATTATTTGAGCCGTTATACCCGATATCTAAAGTAATATCTACAAAATAAGCATTAAAAACAATATAAAAACAATGGGTCGAAGAAATAATCGATGTGTGGTACATTCTAGTTGAAGTAAATTAAATTAATTATTATACTATGGTGAAGGTAATTATTGAGTAAATGCAGGTTTTCATTTTTACGACAAAGCATTGTGAGTCTAAAGTCATCATATTCTGTGTGCATATGCAAGGTCAAGAGGTCAAACAATTACAATTGGCACAAATACTGCTTCATTCACATTATAAGGTCAAATCATAAGTCAAATCACTCATTTAATTAAAAGGCTTAATTAAATCAGAATACATACATTATTATGTCACAATTTTCCAGTTCCTCGAGCTTAGTTAGCTGCAAAGTTTAAGTACATTCATTCTCTTGTGACCTCAATTTAAATGCATTTCTTTTGAATCACTAATTCCGTTTCACTTATGCATAAATATGGCTGCTGTTAATAATAATACTGAAACATTAACAATGCATCTTGGTTAAACCAAAGAAAAGGGAGACGAAGGAATTACAATTACTCATTAGTAGGTCACTTCCTGATTTCTAACTTTACTGTCTTGTTAAGTACATTAACTCGCCACAAACAACACATGAATAGTTACACTATTCTAAATTCTAAACGTCCATAAACGTCTCCTAAAATCCCCTCCCCATTTATTATTTTCATCAAAAAGATGCTGGCCTAATTAATTGACGGTTTTACAACAAATTGCATAGTTTTCTGGCTCCAGTCTTGTCCAACCAAAAATAATAATAAATGTTTACAGACATGTTATGGGAAAAATAATTTTCCAGAAAATAGCACTGTCGATGAGGTCAAACACTTCAAACATTTTCATTAAAATTCCTGAGAAATGTGCATTTTTGACAGAAGATAAACTCGAAAAACCACCAATTTCGAAAAAGGATTTCACACAATTCTTCGAAAACTTGACAAAATCTGATTCGTCGATCATATGAGGTATTTGCCCGGATTTTGCTTTTCAGAAAAATTACTGATTTCTTCCAAAAAAACGTTAAAAGGAGAACAATATTGAGAGTAAATATAAAATTTCGACAGTACATCTCCGATAATCCGAGCAATGGAAATCTCACAATCTTAAGGTCAGGTAGAAAGACTTACTCGAATCTGTTAATTTCTTCATGTAATAATTTTTGTCCATTCCTTACGCATAAATCTACACACACAAGTTCTAATTTCGAGTTGAATTCAACGTCAAGTCACGAACACGTACAGATATTATAAAAACGTCTCATTAGTCAATTATTCATTGTCTTCTAATTATTAACACCTTTTACACATTTTGGTTTTTCTAATCCTTGTCTAAATTTTATGGATACAGCAAACGAACAGCTCAACTATAAGACCTTACGTTACTTCGCGTCACCTTAACTACCTTAAGTAGGATTCATCTAATTCTAAGAGGTTTTAGTAAGTGCGAAGACCTTCTGTTAATATCAATATATCATTGTTTTTTTGCTGCAAATTCAATTTATGTCCAAAAGTCAGCACACACAAGTTATATATTTTATGTTATGTTTAAATTATCTACGAGTATCTCATTTTCGTATTGCATTTCCGTTTCCAGTCATTTTTAAACACAAGAAATCTCTCATTATTTCCCTTCCATCTTCCAACAAAGACTGAAAAAACGAGAATTCTTCACAACTGAGTTTCGTAAAAAAATTGAAATAAATACTTGATTTTTTACATTGGTTAGAATGTAATAACATTAACAATACATACATAGAGAGATCCATCTGTCATGAAACAGTACGATTCCGTAAATTAAATTCACAAATCGTTATTCATTGCCTTGTTAGATTTTATATTACGAAAGCAAAAATACTAAAAAAAAGTCAGGGTAGTTAAGCTGAGTCGAGTTGAACGAGCTGAGCTAACTCAAAAAATACCGAGTTTGGTCAAATACAAATACAATTAACGTTCGGCGTAATAATAATTTAAAACAATACTGCAAAAATTTTCACCAACCGGTGCTTAGAATATTCCCTTCATTCATTACTTCCATTTGGCAACGTGTCTTCATTTTCATTGTCAATCATTTGACGGAGTTGGGCTTCATCTTCATGAGGATCATCCTCAGTCTCGTCAAAGGCGTCGACGTCACCGTCATCATTATCGGCATCTTGTTCTGTGTCACCCTCTTCTTCGTCCGTTCCAGGAGTGGGCGAAACGAGGGCTTGCATAATTTGCATCCTGAAATGATATGAAGTTAAGAAGTACGAAGTTAAATTTTTTGACATCTACTTGAACAATTATGCAATTTCCAACAAAGAGACGAAATTCTGTCGAGATAGGACATAAAGCTAAAACTGTTAACAGGTGGATTTTCGAAGCATTGATCAGCCAAAACACTCTCAAAACAATTTGTTTAAAAAAAATCTGCCGGTGCTTTCTCTTTCGTTATATTTTTATGCATTCTTTGAGACATCCTTTCTACCGGCTTAGAGAAAGTCGACTTTCACTAGTGACTGTAAGACAGGGTAATTTGTTTCAAACGAAAGTGATAAGACTTTCTCCCAACTCAAAAAATGTAACAAAAAAGATAGCACCGGTTACTGGTGGATTTAAAAAATATTATATCGGTCTCGTATTTTTGTAGACAACCCGCTCACAATTTGCCCTTCTATGGACTTCTCATGCGGTTTATTACTCTATTTAAAAACTCGTCCAGCGGATTCGTGGATAGGATTTGGAAGCGGAATAACTCCTTATTGGATCACATATAAAACTGAACAAGTGAATCATTCTCGACAACTTAATAGCCTGTAAACAGTCATAATAATATAGTATTGTAAAATGACTTACATGTACGTCATCATTCTTTGTTCATTAGACGCTCTCTCACGCTCAAGTTCCAGCCACTGTTTCTCGATGTCAACCATTTCAGCAAGATAGTGAGCAATCGGATCGTCCGGAATATTATAAGTACCAGAAATACTTGATTGACTCGACAAACCCCGCGCTCTTTTCGCTGGATTTCCTCCACCAGGTTTAAAGGAACCGAACATTGAGTAAGACCTCTTTCCTCGAGGAGGGGGGAAATCGTCCATGTGACCGCTGTAATTGCAAAATTAACAATGCTTTAACATACACTCAGAATAACCAAAAACCATGTACCAGAGCCAACTGTGTTCTACTTTCAGAAGGCAGCTTCTGTGCTGCACTATCAATGCAGACAATCAAGATCCTGTAACCTTGTAATAAAATCAAGTCAAGAGGCTGCGGTGCTGGAATTCATTTAAACTCCAGCATGGCACGCCAGTCATAGCTTCAGGGAATAAAAACAGGTAGATTCAACTTATCTCGTTCACGATAAAGAAACTCCTCAACTTATGTTTGAAGCACACTAGACCGAGACCAAGGTTATTTCACTCCATAAAGGATAAACTCCCGAGTCCCGAGAATGACTTCCAAAGCAAGACATTAAGTCTCAATTCTCCCCATTATTAAAATCCAAAATGAAAGCATTTGGAATATGCACGCTGTGTAAACGAATAGAACTCATACTCTCAATCATCATGTGAGTGTTATGTGAGAATTTTCTACCTGCCTTAATGATGACGAATAATTATTAAAATGTTAATCATTTTTAGTACCATAATATAGTGCTACGAAAAATACTTCCTACTAACTTCCTTTAATCTTCCCCTCTGTCCAATAGACCTTTCATTGTCAAAACACTGACAACGTGTAGCGTCTTAGATCTTGAGATTCACCCAACGAATTCTCAGGACTAGGTCTTGACCTCATGAACAATACACTGTCTTAACAGAAGGCTCAACATTGTAGGTTCCTCTCGCACACTACTGTCGGTCTCGTTCTTAGAAAGGCCTGGGAAGTCATCGTAGAGCATGTAATTATACACCAGTTGTCTCGTCCTTCTACCTTGATTGCGTCATGCAAACCATGTGTGCGGAAGGACGAGGTGTATGATATATATCTGGGCTGAGTTTGAGTTGGTATAATCTGTGAACGTACTCATGATCTTATAAGAACCAAAGTCATTTCGCACTGTATTTCAGGCTGAAACAAGTGGAGGATCACAAGAATCGGTTGAACGCTGATCTTCATGAAGTGTCCAAACCACTCGCACGTTATAAAGACGACAAAGACTTGGATGAACATCTTCGAGCCCAGGAAAGAGATGGGGACCCAATGTTAGCATTCATGAAAAGTAAACAAGGAAAATCTTCTATCCCTGGTTCAAGTAAGTATAAAAGATTTGTCTATAGTAAGCGTTCTTGCTCTTTAGTATCATTACATTGAATAAATATTCAAATAAAATAAGACTAGTGTTAATTAATGTTTAAGTAATTTTAAATTCAATTTCCTAATTTCAGAGAAACAAACGTATATGGGCGCACCTCCGCCACCAAATCGCTTTAAAATCCCTCCCGGATATAGATGGGATGGCGTGGACCGTTCGAACGGCTATGAAAAATCGTGGTTTGGTCGAATCAACGACAAGAAAGCCCAACAAGAAGATGCTTACAAATGGAGTGTAGAAGATTTGTAAGAAAAGTATGTTCTTCTGTCCTCTTGTTTGGTATTTAATGTATTTTCTATATAAATAAAACTAAACGGCAATAAATAAAACTCCGATCTCGGGGTTCTTTGTTACAGTTTTTTGGTTAAGATCATGAGTCTCCTTCCTTTACTTTATTCAAGAGGTTCCGATCCTCTCCTGACATCCCCGATATTTCATATCTGCAAATTTATATTATATGTGAACAATTATATTATGAACTGTAAGCCGGTCATTTACTTCACCAACCAATTGACTTGAGTCTAGTCTGTAGTTTACTTCCATAATATAATTATAATTGTTCACATTCAGTAGAAATCCTAACCGGGCTGTATCATAAATACTCCTTCATTTTTATTTATGAGTAATATGCCATATTTTCCTTGTGAAATTTATCTTTTTTTGTTATCTCGTTTTCACCGGGAAAAATGGTCCGAATGTTAGTAGAAGGAGGTATGCAAAGTCTGTCAGGATATACCTATATCCAGTTCCAACATTACGAGCATGAGGATATACCCA
>JAQFYE010001107.1:0-25711 GCA_034694305.1 Protaphorura glebata | reverse complement strand
TATTTCTTCCACTTTACCATTTCCTCTCACCTTCTCGTAAAAATCCACGGGCTGTCACCCAGTCGCGACTGTTTATTTACCTCATAAATACCAGATAAGGCTCTGCCGTGGGAATCCTTTGTCGTTTCTCTATATATTTAGCTCGTTAGCGAGCTAACGGGTTGTCTAGTGCAAGACTATAAGATTGTAAAAGTGCCGTGTAAAGTTAAGAATTCCGACAAGGAAGTTATACGAGATTAACGACAAATTATGACATAAATCGTCACAAGAATACAAGTCAACGTACTGCATGGAAGTTTCCTAAATGTAAATAAAATATCCCAATATGCCATTGCATCATGCAGATCTGTAAAGCCCAATGATATTCCTTGCCCAATGATAAAGAGCACGGATTTGAAGATTTGTGCATCAACAACACATCAAAGGATTACAAAGTTTACAAGTTTAAATTAGTGAAAACATCGCATACACGAATAAAATAGTCGAAGCAACCACTTGGACCGACCTTTCCGACCAACCATAAATATGGTCCACATTTTACCGACCACCTTTCTGGACGACCGTTACTAAGCAAAAACCAAGGAATCTCTCAAGGACCGACGAACATTTTCAGACGTATATGTATGAGAGGTGATCTTTACAATAACTGAGTGATGTCACGATCAGCTACAAGTTAGAATAGAATAGAATGAGATTTATTTCCGTGTCAAAAGATATAAGACCTAATTATACATAAAATGTAAATTATTTCATCTTCTTTTCATAACTGGTCACATTACGTACTACTGTAAAGTTCAAAAAGATTGTTATATTCACATTGTTCCCAATACACATAATACATGCACGATCGTAATAATACAAAATCGTAGAATTTTTAAACATTTCCAATGGTAATTTTCTCGTTAATCATTAATCCAATCCAGTTGTAATCAACAATCCAGCCATATTCAGATTGGACATTGACCACTATCAAAATTGAACTCACTTTTTTCCATACACAAATCAATATAATCACTGATATACATTTCGTCAAAGTACATAATATTACAGCTTTTTATCAACAATGTAAAGATTTTTTGTTATAAATTCATTTACCGAAGACTTATCTTTACCATCCTTTTTGGCTTTGTTTTTTGCGCTTGGTATAAAGACAGGAACACACTTAGGACAGGCCCAGCTTCTCTTAAGGATTTCTGTGTAAGACTTTTGGTTCATGAATAATGAACATTTAAATCCATGAAAATAGTTCAGACAATACACGCATTGTAACAAGCCATTACCTTCATAATCCGGTTCACCATATTCATATAAGCTGCCCGAAAAATATATCCAATATCGGACATTCAAGTGAACAGTGGTAAGAGATTCGGCCACAATTACCTCTCCACACAATTTACAAGGAGGTGCTAGCATTTGGACCTTCTGGGTCCCATTTATCCATTGCACCTGCATTATCCTCGAACTCAGCAAATAATTTGTTCTTAATATCATATTTTTTGCCTAGCATTAGCACGTAGTTCACCGAAGCTGTTTTCTGTAGTATATGATGTATCTGTTCACTTATTTCTTCATAGTCGCATTCAGAATCAGATGAGTCATTTGAGTCCGATAAGTCCAACATATTCAAATAACCTGCTTGTTGTCTAAGTTGCTTTTGGATTTGAGGGATATGTCCAGGTAATAGAAACTTGACGAAACCAGACCTGCATATAATTAACTTCTCTTTTTGAACTCAACAAATTATCACACAATATTTAACAAAACTTACACAATTTCAATAATAACTTCAAAAATCCTAAACTTAATTACAAACTGTAAATTTTTTCTTAACCAGGATAATTTTTTGAATACGGTGATATGTTTTTTGTTTCTAATTAATCACGCTCAAAACATTAGATTTATAACAATTTGTCACAGCTTATTTTAATCGACTGTCCTCTGTCCCTGTCTCTATACCAACTATAGTTATAAGTACAAACAAATGAGGATGGCGTTTATGAATCTTATTACGTTTGTTAATCCACATCCAGTTCTTCGGTGGGTTAAAAATGGAAATGAATAATAGGAAATGGTCAAATTATCTTGGTCCGGACTATGCTACCACACCACAAAAGCTACTAGTACTAGGGACTACTACTACTACTAGAGACTAACCAACTAAGTTACCAAACACTTACGCACCAAGGAGATATGGGTAATTAGTGCTGATACTAGTTTCCTTATTTCTTTTTTCTTTAGAGTGCTACCCCTGCATTCAGACATAACTCAGGTCTACAGGTGTTAGTTAATTCCTTTTAATCAATCAATTAATCGATCAATCAATAGGAGTTTATTGTCCAATTCAGCCGTAGCCCATACAGACATTACAAGAATTACACACATATTTCATCAATATACATACTATACTCATCATTATGTTTAAGTTATGGTATGCTTTGTTAATTTCTTTTATTAAGGTCAAGAATATCAGTTTTCACTGTCGTCAACATTCGGACCAGCCTCTTTAACAAGAGGATAGGAAAGAATTGGCTTATTAGACATACACTATTAGATGTCAATATTTACAATTCAACCAACCCAGAGCCAACATAGGATTGTAGAGTCCAATCAAGCTGTGCCGACTGTACTAATTATGGCAGGTAAAAGTGGCGGTGAGTTATGTAGAACGGGGTATTAGTTGGTAGTAAAGATGAAAATAGAATTAGAGTGAAAGTGACTTGATTGAATGGGGTGGAATGTCAAAATAGGAAAATAATGATTCTGATTAGAGTATTATGGTGATTTCATTTGTAGAGAGTGAAGAGTGTTCGTGGTCGATTACCCTTCATATTGAAATGAAAACGTCACATGAGAAGAGACACGGAAGAAGGGAAAGTGGTGAGTAGTGAGGATATGGCATGGCGGGATAGTCCTACCAGAAGACTCGAGTTGGTTAGTGAGAGAGAGGAAAAATCATAATCGGAGTCTCTGTGTGCAGACACGTAATGAAATCCGCGGAAATGATAAAGTCTCTTCTCATCTCATCTTGTGTGTAGCTTATCTTGAGTGGGTTGTGGGATGATTTTTTCCGTTTCAGCCCGATCCACACAACAAAGTGGAATTCATCCGTTCTCCTCCTTCCCATTATATTACATAACATAGCTTATAAAGAACATCGTTTTATGTACGACCAGTACTAGTATAACGTGTGTGGAAATGGAGCTGAGGACAACTCCTGACGACTAGTCTCTGTGTCTGTTACATATCGTTAGAACTGATTTCGCAATAGCCCACCCCATGTCTACATGCCAGTCGACTTTCACTCTCATTCTCATCCTTCCCTCTGTCCCTACACAAATACGATTCTGTATCTCACACTACATTAGCTTTCCAAATGTCATTTTTAGAAAAGTTTGGCAGACTTCGCCGACTCTGTCCGCATAATGCCTTAATGATATTCTGGATTCGGGTCAAAATATTCCACCCTGATGACGATGAGAAGGATTCCATTAAGCGCGGGGTTGATCCATGGTCTCAAGGATCCAAGCCGTACTTGGATGTCGCTGAGCTCAAGTCCATTAACTCTGGATGGCAGCATATCATATCTTGAAAATCTTGATCCAAGAATCTTAAGCTGGATTGGTCGAGGTGATCCACTAACTCTTAATGTGTTCTCCATTCATTCTTTGAAAGTGAGGGAGGGAGCTCGGAGCCGTCAGTCTGAACCTTTTTAAGACGGGATGAATGGAGAAAGTAAGAGAAGAAAGGAAAAAATGAAGTGAACCATAGGAAAAGAAGAAAGAGAGAGAGAGAGACCGGGAATATTTAATGGTGTTATTTAAATGTTGTACAATTGCTGGTACTTACGGCGGTCTGCCACGACACAGAGCTGAGATGTCATTGGAGATGTCATAAATCATGCAAATTTATGAGGAGCTACACTCCTTACTGTTGTAGAATATAAAAGTAATCAGGGGGACTCGGTTTCCAAAGCCCTCTGTATGCCGGATTTCCCTCTCCTGTGCTTTGGTGGTTTTCTACACTGTGCTGCACTAAGCCAGAGCCCTACTGAGTCCAACTTTACTCTACCACTTTACTACACACTGTCGTGCAATATAATCAGACCAACTAGTTTGTCTCTCCCACCGACAGCCCATTGACACTTTGATCCACTCAGTGCTAAATTCCTCAACTCTTCTCACAATGCTTCCTAACCAAGTCAATTCATTCCCCTTCTCCTGTCATGGGTTAGTTCCATGGGACCGGAATCCTTACAGCGCTAACCCTGGTGTTCGGAGGAAACAGAAAAAAAATACTGAACACACAAGTCGTTCCTTATTTACCCGGAGAAATGAGATGATTTGTGAGGAGGTGGTGCGGGTTGAGAAGTGTGAGTGAACATCTTGTTGTGCCTGCCTTCCATGATTTTTCAAGAAGGAAAAAAATCTTCGGTTGGTTGAGTTGGTTGAGTTGGTGGGTATATGTAATGGGATATCTGCTTATGTATGCGAAAAACGAAATGTCTTATGAATGCAATTTGATATACATAAGACGGAAGGAAACAGTGGAATCAAGTGTAGGACACGAAGCAGTACAAAATGGGGTTGCATACACAAATCCTCAACTCTTTTCCCATATAGATAGATCCAATTTAAACTCAAATTCAAAAGTCTTTTACTGGCTTTTGCGTGATTTCAATACTAAAAGGAAAAGACAAGAGTACATAATAATGTTACTACTCGCTTTCTCTTACTTCCTTTTCTTCAGTCCTTTAGCCGTCATGCCTCCGGCCTTCTTCAGTCTTCTCTTCTTAGTCCCACAAACCTACACACAGTCCACTTTCCTTCTTCCACTAACTTTCACCCTCCACTCTCAGAGAGTATTTTTAATTCAACTTTAATTCGGTTCCCTCAAGAATAAAGTGGGAATTAATATCATTATGTAAAACGATGTAACCGAGGAGACATCCGAATAACTCGCCTCATTTTGTTAGGGCAAGCGGAGGTGAAAGCCTTTCCTTGTTCTCTCTAGTCATTCTAGTCGTCCTGGTTGACTTTCACGAGTCAAACTATTGTCTACCCCGACTCTCAGTAATTACAAACTTTCACAAAGTGTGGTTCAACTGGGACGAGAAAATGTGAGGAAGGGGATAAACGTATATTTCACATTGTGATGACCTCTTGGGCAGAGTCCACTGTTTGATATAGTTGAGAACTCTGTGTGTAGAAGTACAACTACGAGTGGAGAATTACAGTCAGAGGGAATGTGAAGAGTAAATAAGTGCGGATGTAAGAACACAAGGGCGAAGTTAGTTTTTTGGGTAGGAGAGTGAAAGTATTTGAAAAGAGAAAGTCCCATTTGAAAGCGATTTGAGGGTTCGATGAAGCATAAAATGACAATCTTTTTCTTTCCATTATTTTTCAACACACCATTCAGTTTGAGTTGGATTTTCGGGGTGGTTGGAATTGGAGTTGGTTTAGAGGCGGAGTGAAAGTCCGAGTGGTGGCGGGAGGGAAGTTCATCAAGTCGGGGTGGTAGGATTTAGGAAATTGAGATTTGGAGTGACGAGTAGCTATTCAGCTGAGAAAATTATAAAGTTAATCTAATGTACAGTTGAAAAGGCTCTCACAATGAGGGAGCCAGTTTAGATTAGAGAGGCAATTGTGAAGAGCTTGGGTTTGGGTAATATATGAGGCAGTGGATAATATGGCATAAGCGATATCAGATAGAGAAGAGCGGGAGTCTTTTCATGCGACCACATTATAACCGCAAGGGAAGTCTGCCAGTGATCCAAGCCGCGGACTGTATATTCCATCCTGTGCAAATCATCCTCCAGTCGCTTCACCCATTCAATTATGATCTTATCTTCAGCCTAGAACTGACATTGCTGTTCCGACACTCGCCAACCAACCCAAACGCCCAACCGTCTCTCCATTCAACACCAACGCTCCAGCCAATTTCCAACCAACAAGTCAATATATGGAAGGAAGAAACGGAACGACGAGGACCAACAGACACCGGAATACTCTTCACTGTCCATGCACCGTCAACCAAACTCAGAAACTCATAATCTCTCACTCCCACTTTCTCCATACACAAACATAAACACACATTCCGTAAGTCCTGGACCCGAACTTAATCCACCAGTTACACTTACACCGTAATTACTATAATTGCGAAATTAAGGATTAGTCCATGTTCCTTCTCCAAACTACCACTAATAATTAGACTTGTCACTTCCCTCGATTCCGCTCCACTTCCAATTAAACCCTCCGTTCCTCCAAACTCAACTTTGTAATAAAAGCCACTGATTGGTTGCAAGGGAATATTCTCTCCGTATTTCCCAAACTCGGCTTCATTATTGCGTCTATCCAATCTAGATACACATAGATATACATAGTTTCATTTGAGGACTTACATATATGTTGAAGAGCATAGAGTTAGAGTATAGGTTGGTGATTTTCACAGTTCCAGTTATCCAGTTTGACTAAAGGAAGCGAATGAGCAAGTCACAAGATAAAGCGTAATAGGTTTCTCGGACCCCAAAATCCTCCCATATAAACTGAATAACATCATAAGCAATAACAATATGAAGCTGGGAATCGTAGCGCGATAAAGCTATGCCCTCTTTCTCCGACATCATACATCCATGCAAGACCATGGGTCTATACACAATATGACTAGTTCTAGAAATCTACAAAATTTGAGACTGACATAAAAAGTTGCCACAACTGGAATTGTCTTGAATGATCTTCCTCTTCCATTCAAACTCCGTTGGTCATTTTCTAAATCCAGTCCGTTCATTCATTTCTCTCTAAAGAGAAACCTTGGTAAAAGAAGCCAAGGTAGAACAGACGGAATACGTATATGAGAACTGAGATGCTCGAAGGGAAAGAAAGAACTTAATTTCAAGTCTTTCTTCTCCGATTTCTTTTTTTTCGTTGGTTTGTGGAAACGAAAACCAAAAGTATCTCATGAATTATTACATCCATGATAGAATTTCAAATGTGAAGTTATAGATAAAGTCGTCTGAATAGAATGGGTTCAGTCCCTTTTATGATTGAATACCCCAAAAAATAGCCCTGCTGCTCTCAATTTCCCCAAGTTTCTTTCTCCACCAGTATCTGCCTCAGGAATCTTATGTGCGGTCATTTTTATTAGAAAAACCCCTTTCATAATAGCTTTTGCTCTCTTATCTTTTTGGCAGTTAGTGTGATGTTCATTTATACTCCCAGTCTCTCCTCTTCCTTCTACCCTCCTTCGATTGTCCGTCGCAATACCCGCCCGCACTCCATCATCATCATCATCCACTAATCCACACAATCAGCACTCTTCCATTCTCTCAGTCAATCCATGCTACCCCACACGTCCCTTCGTACTTTTCGTCATTCTCAAGAAAAAGCTAACGAAGGACTCCATCCCTATTCGTGCGACATATCATGACATGATTCCCACATGGCACAATCCACCGCCAAAGGTACTTCGACACGTCTCCGTCCTCTAATCCAACAATCCAACATTAATCGCCACTCACCTTCATCCCTTCACAAATCAATTGCCTTCGCAAACAATCCTCACCTCCATAATCTCTAAGATCCATACACGCAAAAAATATCACAAATTCTTTTCAATTTTATTCATCTTAGTTATCCGATTTCTTTTTTTGCGTCGCACTTCAACATTCTCTTCCCTAACAAGAATAATTATTACTTAGGATTTATGACTACTCTGGTTTTGTTCAGACTAGGTAACAAATAATAGTTAATTATAATTAATTACAATTATAATTATAAACTTGCGTCAGATATCTCTCTGCGAATAATCAATTATCTATAGATAAAACAGTACATTACATAACGTATGAGATTTACCCAGCCATAATGGATTTAATATTGATGGAATGCCAAGTTGTAAGAATAATGGTCACAAACTATGTTTGAGGATTTGGAGAAAGAAGAGCGCGGTTGGGGTGAGGGGTGAGCCAAGTAAAATTGAGGAGATTGAATTTGGGAAGTAACTGGATTATAGCGGTTTCTGTGGAACGTTGGTTACTGGAGTCGGAAGGACATGGTGGGTTGGGTTAGCTATTCAATACCATTCAACTTCCTCACAATTTTTCATTTTTTACAATCAAATGAAGGAGTACATGGAGGGGTTACTATTTACGCAGTCAACCATCCCTAATCGATCTTATTTATTTATCTAGTATATTGCTCAAACTCCACTCAAGTGGTGACTGGTTTGGTTGTTCGAGAACTCTGGCTCCGATTTAAGACGTTCGATGGACATGACCTTGCGTGAGTGTGTTTTACCTGTTTACCCCGGAGAAAGTCGCCCACTTTCTTCGTTGGTGGGATCCAGACTGACTACTACTGTCTGTTGCTGTTAGGGACATGGAAGTGTGTTGGTTGTGTGACTGTCAGTATTTCCGTCTAGTTCGGTTTTTGGACGACCAAAAACTCAAGCCATGTACGAATGCTTGAATGAGTATTTATTTGGGAAGGGAGATCTCCAGCTTGAAGCCAATTTCCCTTCGGTGTAATAAATCCGCAAAGTAAAAAGCGGTCCGAAATTTCTCATGAATATCATATCTCTTCCTTTTACATTTGTGCGGAAGAGCAACAGAATTTTAGTGAGACTTGTGTCTAGATATTCATGAGTTCATTCATCTATCCCGTTGGAAACCCACCGGTCCCGCCGTCCCATCCTTCCAACATTCTTCCGTGTCGGTTATCATGTGGATTTTCTGCACACAGATGTATGTACAACCCTTCTTGGGCCCTCATATCATGAAGAAGGTATCATGGAATGTGTAGCCCAAGAATAGATACACTCAGATAAAATTTAACTGACCGCTATTGTCTCGTCAAATATTCATAATCCAATCCCGAGTTCAGACTCTCTGATTCACTTGGAATACAAAGATTTCTCCTCTCACATGCATAGAGTCATGTCTATGAGTCTGAGTCTATGTCTATGTATGTACTAGTGGAGCAGAGAAGAAGAAGCAGACCCGTGGACATCCCTTGTCATATATACAACTTTCCATCATAAATTTTCTTCTCACGCACCTTCCTACCATTCTCTTTCTCTCTATGCAGTCAAATGAGATTGGACTCACATACAAGTAGTTACACA
Source organism: Protaphorura glebata (assembly GCA_034694305.1). NCBI lineage: Eukaryota > Metazoa > Arthropoda > Collembola > Poduromorpha > Onychiuridae > Protaphorura > Protaphorura glebata. Next base: position 16,594 of record JAQFYE010001107.1, on the reverse strand, counting down.
TGAAAAACTTGACTCAAGTCCCCCGTATCCTTCCTTAAACTAAGTTTAGTCCTCAAACAATCTCCATTTCTCACACATGGCATCCCATCCGTCCATCCTTGCATTACATTTGTTCCATCCTTCGCACCGCCACATACTTTGACTCCTACTTACATCATAACCAACTCGAAGAGTGAGTAAGTGAGTGCGTATGGAGGTTACCAAAAAACCAGAGAAACCTCAAACTTTCTAAGGATAAGAGCTTTACCACCGATAACGTTACGTAAAACACACCTTGTTGGTTAAACCCTTGTCCTAATCCTAAATCGTAGTCGTAGCACACATCCATCCACGCTCTTGATTGAGTCTCTTCAGGTGGAGATTATCACTGTTGCCCCGCATTGCGTTGTATTACTTTACAGGGCGGGTGCGGAGGAGGAATAATAATCACGTGGCTTAACGTCAACTACTTACACTTACACAAATAGTATACACATTATTGAGGATAACCATTAATTTGGTTACTTAGAGTGAGACTAGACCAGGCGCTTAATACTAATGTTTATTTATGTACAACAAGAAACACCATGAGTAGAGAAAATAAAATTTATGAAGGGTAAAACCACTTGACTAGAAAATACCGCGAGTTTGTCGTCCAAAACTTGATAAAAGCTATACGGCTATATATACGCATATATTTCTAACGAGAATGACGGGCGATGTGTGCATAAACATGTATAAGAATTGTCAAGTGCCAGGAAACATGGGTACACATGATAATAAACTTTCTCCGACAGTCAGTTTACACATCCATGTCTAAGCAGCAAAAGTTTAATTAGGTTGGCTCAGGTGGAAAAGTTTGACTGAATCGTCTGTGATCTCATTTCCGGCCACGATGACAGTTTGTCTCCTTGGATTTAACTACGACCACTCTCAGGAGAATGTTCTCTCTCTTGTTCAGAGTGGACGTGAGTAGAGGTTAAAACACTTAAGTTTTTTTTTTGGAAGCGTCTATGAGCCAAACGCACACAAACACAAAAATCGTACACACTGCCTGGCACCATGTAACGAAAGAGGAGTGGACTCACCGGACCCACAGAGCTTTAGTTTTTGGGCTGTGGTCCGGTTCTGTGGTTTACACTCTGTAGACACATTTGACGGATGAACTCAAATTGTGTGAAGGAAGAAGTGACGTGAAACAAAGTGTTCCAACAACTGGGTAAATAGAGTTTAATCTGATGTAATAACTCCATTACTGTTTTTTGCAGGGGTCTTAAGAGAGAGAGGTCCGTTGATGTGAGTTAGACACGTGAAATGAGTCCAAGAGAAAAGACGATTAACATGAAGTCCATGGAGGTAGTTGAGCTCTTTGGTTCACCAACTGTGTTGGTGTCCCGCTCCCACTGCTTTGCGTCATCTACATCCCATAAATACACATTTGTTTCTCTCAAGTCATTCAACGAGGTGACCCTTAATCCGTCTCACCATTCTCACACTCATCCGGAGAGACTTACAGGCAAGTGAGGTGGTCCTTGTCGTTGTTGCTGTTTCAGTCCATTTACAGGTCCATTCGGAACTCCACCACCTCCAGCATTTATATTTGCAAACACCATTCTTTCTTCATAGTCATACTCACACAGAATACGGTTTTCACATAGGTAAAAGCGGTCTCCGACACAGAACCTGAACATGTGAACACAAAATAATCCCCTTGTCAGTTATAGCTAAAAAAAGGTCTTTTGAATATTTGGAATTGCTGGGCGAAGATGTATTGTGAAATCTGGTTACGGTGTTAAGGCTGAAGGCTATGTAAGTACACGTACGGAGAAGTGAATCAATTCGCTTAATCATGATACTGTTAAAAGTTCAACTAATGTTAAATATTTCCTGGGCAATTCGAAGTCAGAATTTCAATCAGACCTAACTTGTCTAACAATGAGAGTACCGGAAAATTTTGTCCGTCGACTTTGGTAAGGAAGCTCCCTTGTAAAACCTGGCTACCATAAAACTTCAAATACATTTCTAGTACAGTAATTTTAAAATTAGAAATTCCAAATCGGGCATACCCGGCTTGTTGACTTCATTAATCGCGAATGTCGAGTAATGACAATAATACCCTCAGCGCTACTGCATGGCCGACTTATATGAGAGATTAGGTTTTGTAAGTTTTACTCTATTTGCTTTTTAGCTTTCTTTCGACTTGACTTGAAAACTTTGTGTCCAGTTGTAAAATAAGGTAACGAAAATCGACCTTATTGGTCCTTTCCTGTATGGGCGATGATGAGCACGCGGAAATAGAGATTTAGTTTTTTTTACAGTTAGGCTTTCGTAATGCTAATGTGTATTATATGGGTTGGTTTAGAGACGTTGGATATGTGGTGAACGGACATTCTACTGTGAAGGGGTTTTGGACGGGGTAAGCGCTTTCCCTCGTTCACTCTCTCAGTCACAGATCATTGAGAACGAAATACATGTATTTAGGTTCGGACGAGTAGAGAATTAATGGTTCACTTCCCATTCAACCACCACAATAGACCGCAATAAATTAGTCATCCTTGTGACCAAGCAATGGTCCATTCTCCCGTTACTTTTCCTACCTATGTATTGACGGTGTCACTTCATTTAACTTTAGTGACTCACACAATAAATGACTCCAACGTGCCAGACAAGACCATACCGTACTACCACTGTAGTTTTTCCTACGGCCATGGTAAAAGGAGCGTGTGTGTGTGCGTGCATGGAGGATGTATAGAAACTTGAACTGCACAAGTACAAGTCAGGTCTGAGGTTAAAGGGAAAGTCCCTTCCTCCAAATTGGCCATATTATCCATTCACACACAACTATGCCCAAATCCATGTGTGAGCTTTTGCATATGCTGTTTGGATTTGTACATGATTGTTCAAGAACAAGGGACAAGTTTCTCTTTCTCTCTTTTTTCGTGCCTGGTTGACTAACTTTCACAGCTGACTTATGTCTTGGCGTGTATAATTGGGTGGTAGATCCCACGCAAGAAAGCGATTCGGTGAAAGAAGAAGTGAAAACAAGTTATTGAGTGGTGGTTGGAGAGAGAAGGAAAAGGGCAAACATATGCACACAACAGGACCAGGAATAGGACTAGGAATACGTGTGTCAAATGGGAGTCCCACCGGCAACCAAAAATGGTCTCTCCGCTTTTCACACACACATAATACAATGATTATATTAACTCAGGAGTCCAAAAACTGCTTAATAGTTTACCAGAGCTTCGGTCACCCTCCACCGTCGCGTCACCGGCCACGTTAGTTTTTGGGTTTGGATGAATCTAGCATGGGATCTATAAATTGTGACTCTCGCTACTGAACCGCGGAATTTGGACTCCTATTCTCTGTCAATATTCTTTTCGTCGTCCGTTGGATTCTGATGCTTTGATATATTACTCTGCTCCCCCTTCTTTTCATTTATAATAGGGCAAAACTAAAAAGAGATCATACAACCCGGACTTGCTTTTCGTTCGTGTGCGTGTGATAGATTCATGGACCTAGTCTGTTAGTATAGTGCATACTTACTTAATCCTAACTCTGCATGCATGCACGCCGAAATCCCTCTCATGGAATCACCATTACCCCGCTTCCCGCCAGCCCAGTCAAGCTACGTGATTCATTAAATGATAAATATCAAATTTTCAATTTTAATTTTCTTCTGTAAGTTTTTTTCCCTTCCGGTCTGATGTGGTGATGGAGTCAAAACTTGTGTCAAAACTACCCATCACCAACGCATTCAGCCCTGCAACAGAGAGCACAGTCCTGCCTGTACGGTTTCTCCAGATTATGTTATTATGATATGTTATTATTATTTTCTACCTGCGACGTACACTCACGCATGGCCTTGACTTAACCGTTTTAATCTCTACGAATAATATGACGAGGATGACGATGATGAGGTTTGATGGACGGGGGTGAATAAAATAATTCTTTTTTTTTATTCCGTGCTCCCACGGATTCAGCTATCTATCACTCACAATCAATGAGTAAGTGAGACAGACAGATTGAGTGAACTAGTTTAAGAATTGACACAATAGTTCTCACCTGTGATTGCACTGTTGACAGGCAAAGCATTCTAAGTGGTAAACATTATTTCGTGCCCTCATGACCATTTCAAATGCTGGGATGACTTTGGAACAGGCAGCGCAATACCCTGTGCTCCCAAAAAGTCTTAAGTAGTCCCTTTTACAAAGTATAAGATTGGCTTTCGTATAGAGCGTTGAACCAACTTCTCCCAGACGACAGTCACAACAACCACACTTGAGGCAATCCTCGTGCCAGAACATCTCCAATGCTTCCAAGAGAAATCTGTCAATTTAGCAGTCATAAGCTCATTTTCGTGCCTATGGAAATTTTGAAGGAAGGGAATGCATGAGTAGTAGTACTCTAGAAGAGTGACTGACTACCATACATGTTTGTAAGGAGGATGAAAAGCTGTCTGAACCCTTTAGCCTCGCTTAAAGAGAGAAGATACGGAGGTAATAAATGAGTAAGATTTTGACTATAGTATTTGATGGGGGTATAAGCAGGAAAAGGAAGGACAAGGTAAGAATTTTGAATGAGGAGTGAAGTGTGATGGAATGAACCTGTCAGTAATCTTCTTCCCGCAACCAGCACATTCTTTCTGCATTTCTGAGCCCTGGCCCTCCGATTTCAAGTTCATCATTTTCAGAGACCTGTGAGAAAGAGAGAGAAAGTGAGAAGGGTTTGTTTAAATAATGTGAGAGGAAATAAGTTGTCCTAAATGATTTGGTAATATGTCAGCATGATAAGTGGTTGGATGGAATTCAACTCTCGTTTGATTTGAAATGTGACATGACTCTCCATGTAATGTTATTAAGCTTTTTTTTGTGTGAAAGTGAGAAGTCATTGAGAAACCGATTTGCGGACAGACTTTGAAGGAAAGTTAGAAGAGCAAAAGGTGTTTTTCGTCACTTGAGATATGTTGGTGGGAATGTAAAAAGGAAGAAAACGGGTAATCTGTGAGCCGTGAGGAGACGACATAATCGATTTGAGAATGAAATTGGAATTCGGACGCCTTTTTTAAGGGTTTCACAAAAATGACATTTTGTGTACAATAGAGATTGTAATCTGGCAGAGAGGTAGAAAAAAGGCATTGCGAATAGATCTGAGTTGAACGTTGAATAGCGTTAAAAATTGTTGATTTTTGTCGGTGTTTGGTGACGGTATGTGGCTGTGGGGCCGGGTCGGTGCATTGGATTGTATGGCCCAAAGAAGGGTGGAATGGGGAAACGGCTGGAGACGACGAGGAAACTTATGAAACTTTCTTTTTGGTTGAGAAATAGAAAGTCAGAGGGGCAGGAGAGCTGAGGAGGAAAGAAAAGAAACTTGCCCATCTATTTCGTCCAAGATAAAATCATAATTGAGTCGACGTGGCACAAAGATTTGCACACGCTAGACTCAGCGCCCGGATTTTCCCAAACTTGTTACACTTTCTCTCCGATAACACCGGAATCGGTTTTTCATCGAAATGACCCGCAGACAATTCTCTCTACCAATTTTATTTTAGACAAATTCAGCAGCTTTCTCGACCCACCACTCACTTTCTCCCAACGAATTCACTCTGTCACCTTCAAAGCCCACAATATATTGTGGAACTTGACACCTTGTGCGTGTGCCAAGGGTTTAAATCCAATTTTCAACTCTTCATTCCATTCGTGTAAGAGTATTTGGAGATAGTGTGGAGTCGATAAAATTGTTGGGAAGAAAGGATTAATTTGGAGAATGTTAAATAAAAGTAACACACATCAACTCTAAGTCTATTGCCGTGTGCTCCTTGTGTAAAGAAGACGAATCACATGAAGTTCTTATCAAATTAGGATGGAAATTAAAGTCTGTGCATAAAAGCACACGCAAAAGTCGTGGAGTACAAAAGCCTCGCCAAAACTTTCTCCCTCTCCACACAATGGGAAAAGGAAAGGAAGTAGGCAACCTCACTCAGTTCCTTGGATATATCACAAACTCATAAATAAATTATTCCAAAATGGTATCATAATTAAGAGTATCATCCTTAACAACTTCGTGAAATAAATAATGTAAGTTTCTTCCGCCACTGGAACTCTCGCTTTCTTCTCCCACCCATTATCTAACCGCATCGTCCCTCCCCATATCTCCGTCTAAAACCAGTAACAATTAGGTACAAATATTAAGTGCGGTACCGGAAACAAAGATAATGCAAAGAAGTTGTGGAGTCTTTTAAAATTTCAACTCTTCTATACCCTTGCTTTGTAAAGTTCTTCCACTGGCCCAACAGAGGACAGAAGAAAGTGAAAAGAAAACGGTAAAAGTCAACGTCATGACGGCAGCGTTATTCTGTCAGCAAATGGAAGAAACTTGACAAAATTATCATTAGGAGACTCGGACACCAAGTTCTACAACATAAACAAAGTAATAATGTTTCTGTAATGGTACCGCTAGCTAAAAACACAGAAATAAATCAAAATCAATTAAGTAGGAGAAACTTTAACTACCGAATCTCCAAAATTTGCTTCTTAGATGGATCCACCAGGTTCGTCCTTGAACGGGTCTTCTAGCATATAACAATGCGACTACCTTTTTTCTTCATGTGGCAATATAAATTGACTAAACGAGTGACAAATAAAACACTCATCAGAGGTTAATACTTCTGATTAGACATTCCCATGCAGCAATGAAGAATTTCAATGTGGAGCAAATACTCCTAACTGAAATTCAATAACCCAAATCGTAATATTCAATTCGTAGCCTAGCATTGGCATTAGATTATAGGTCAAGTCCAGAACAAAACGTATGAAAGCCCTAGCTACGAGTGGAGAATTCTAGTGAATCTTCAATATCTCATGTGACGTTTGGTTTGGTTTCTTTATTAACTAACGTAACATTCCAAAGCATTCAAACATACAAGTATGGGATTTGATTGTCTTAACATGGAAACACAAAATAATCTGATTAAATACTTAACCTAAACTATATATTCCTAATAACTTAATTCATTTTTACCATCAATTAATACAGAAAAAAATATAACAATTGACATAAATGTATGCCTGGTGAACTAAACCAACAAGTCTACATATGGAGGAGCATAATACACTTGCGAAACTTTAAAGTGACCGGTTCAGTTAACATTGAACAATTGTAAAATATATCCTTTTACAAACGTTCAGAAACCTTATTCAGAATGGACAAAGTAAAATGGACTATCAAATGTCTGAACTTTACAATTACATACCCCATCTTTCCACGTATCAATTTGTGTGAAGCGAGAGATAGAAAGGTAAACAGAAAGTCCTTTTTACTCTGAAAAAAGGTCGGACACACGTATAATGTTCTGACTTGAACGCACTCCCCGTGTCCGTGGATGAATCATGTTTTTGAGACAAGTTTTCTTGTGTATACTTTCTCTAATGATATTTGGTAGCTTAGAGAGAAAGGAATAATAAGGGTGTTTAGGGGATGGAGTGGACGAGATCGCTGTTTTGTGAAAAGTATCAGAATATAACGAGATGTTCTGTCCACTCGTCCCATCACTTTGTAAATAAAGATCCAAGAAAGGGCCAGGGGCAAATGGAAAATTGACAATCATTAAAATTTCCATATCAACGACCCATCATTAAAATTATGCTGCATGCGTAGAATAGCATAGTTTCCCCGGCTCAGATGTCCAATAATAACTTCAACTCTTTATGTCCTCGTCCTTTCTCTCGTGTGGTCTCACATCAAAGCTGACGAGCACATAACTCAAGCCTAACAGACTCTGACGACTTCCACTCTTTTACCAGGTACACGGTCAGTCAACACATCCGTCAGTGACGTCTCAAGCCGTCCATACTTTTCTAGAACGTACACCTTGTCACCCAGGAAACACAAGAGAACGGAAACTCATCATTCCTTGAGTAACCTCCACGATTAGAAGGGTCAGTCACACATTTGGGCATACATAGAGACGGGTCATTAACAACTTCTGACTTAAATTCCTAAATCATATATATCTTCGTTACTCTTATTCTCCAAGCTAATTCTAAACTTTTGGACTGCATGGCTCAGAAAATATAATAATTATCAAACACTTTCGGGGTAAGATGTCCGAGAGTGTTTGGAGAGCTTAGATTGATGCAAAATTAATACCGACAAGATCTCAATTATTACTTACATCCAACAAGATTGTATGTAATAAACGAATACAAGCTCCAGTAACGAATTAGAAACCTCGCCTATTACTTTGAGACGGAAATCCAGTTTGAAATAATTTAAAGATACAAGTGGGGTAGTACTTCTAGAACTATGCAGAAAACCATTGTTTGTTGGTTTGTTTCTTTCTTTATTAGCGTGATATTTCAACGCAGCCGCACATACAAGTACGCTCATTGACTGTCTTTTTATGAAAACACAAAATCTTATTAAGGAAAATTAAAGGCGGTGTGATGGAAAGAGAGATTTAGTTCACTTAGAAGTTGACTAATGTGATTGAAATAAATAAAAAGAGAGTGTTGATAATTACTGAGGGGAAAGGAGACAGATGAGGATGAGTCGATTGTGCAGTAGAAAGTGAGTAGTCCGATTTTTTCAGGGACGGGATAGAATGTGGCGGACGAGATTATAGGAAAGTTCAATGAATGGAACGAGTCATTAGTTGGATGTGGATTGAGAATCCTCATTGGAGGTGAAGATCACGAAGGTATAAAATTTGGGTGTGAAAATATTCCGAGGCTGGAATTAGTGTTGGAGAAAGTTGAGGGTAGTTGGATTTCCTCTATACACGGCATACCAAATGCTAAGAGAGGAAGAGGGGTAATAGAGTATAGTGGTCGTAGGAGCAGTTTTGTGTGTGTTCAGAATAGAGTGTTTCTATCCTAGTTGGATTTTAAGGAGAGTTGAGGGTACAGTAAAATAATCAGGAAAAGGAAAAGAGAATCGGCCACTAATGACATGCAATCAGTGTTAGACGCCAGGAGAATCCATTATGAGATTGGATTTGAGAACATTTTGGTCCCCTCAGAGCTACATGGACTACGTGGAGCCACCAAAACCGTCCTTCTTCTCTTTTCCCTCTCTCTCTCTCCTCAAATTAGACATTTTATAGAAAGTCTTGATTAGCTATATCGAGTTATTCTGAACACACTACATCCATCCATGCACGACGACTACCACCACCACCACAACACACTTTCACCAAAACCTAACTAATAAGTCTCCCTCAATCTAACTCCTAGTTCCCAATCCCAATTCCTCTACTATTAATTAGCTCTCCGGACAATTTAAATCAGCAACACAATCAGTCCCACAAAGGCTCCTCCCATGGTCAAGTCTTAATCAAGCTCTAAACCTGAAGTCCAGACTTTCACTATCTCATTGTATCTCAGTAACCAACACAATCGTCACACGTACTTCAATCTCAGCGTTAATTTTTAACATGTACGTATCATTAAATGTATGAAATTATCTCATTAAGTGGGGTTGGATTAGAAAAAAATGGGGTGAGAATTAATTTAATAGGAGTGATTGTACTCACGTTTCCATTCAAAGGCGAGGTGGGGAGCCGGTTCTGTTACCCGTTTTGAGAGAAGCGAACACAAACAGGGAAGCACACGGGAAAACCGGAGGGACATCACAGAGGAAAACTCCCGGACCAGCTGAATGTTTTACCCTAACTGTTACAAAGTTGGACTCACTTTTCGGCTAAATACTCTGATTCCCAGCGCTTGCGTCTTTCCCCATACACATTTGTACAAGTCAAAACCAAAAAGGAGTCATGTAAGCGTGTATGTAACTAATCTGAAGGGTTCTTCACCAAACACATTGCTTCTAATCGCTCTGTTCCCTTTAACTTATGCAATTTCCAGAGGAATTTGGCCCCAAACTACCTCTAACTTTGTATAGCCTTTTCTCCATCACCTGGTCCCTTCCAGGATTCATTCACTGGAGTACTTCCTTACTTTAGACTGTCTTAAATGGCTTCACCTTTCCACCGTGAAACTCACTCCTTTCTTATTTTGAAACACACTGCATTCATATGGAGACATGTAAACATTCGTCTGGCTCAACTCGATAGACTCTCAAGTTAGAATCCGTATAAACTAATTCTGCCAGTAAAAATAACTTCTGGCCACATTTTATGGTTTCGATTCGATCAAACTCTCAAAGTTACTTCGGACTATAATCATTTTTAAGCCTCTTGTCCAATCGGAAAAGTTCACCGAGGGAAAAATGCTTACGTTGAGGTTTATGCCCACGTACATAAAACTATACACGAAAGAGTTTTCGTCTCTTCTCTTGATTTAAAGGAGTCGTCGATTTGTTTCTGGCATGAGAGCTAATTTATCAACATGAGTTTAGGAAAGAGTTTCCAATCATGCAGAACGAATTAATTCAAAGAAATCCGTCAAGTGCAATCGTTCCATGAATAACTAATGGTCAAGTTTGACCATTTTCCATGCAAGAAAGAATTTGTGGCAGTGGGTTCACCCGACCTTGACAGACATATCTTGGCCGTATGATAGACATAATAACAAATAGTGAGGTTTGGGTGTGAGATAGGTTGAGTCCAAACAGATGAATGACATCGTTTTTCGGGCTGTAAATTTAATGTGGGCTTATTAGATTGATTTCAAAGCCAGCGGGAGATAGGGAAAAGACAGTGGTTATAAAGAATTAATTGTAAAGTTATGAGAATACCATGAAGGAAAGACGCTTGAAGGGTTTAAGGACTCGATCAAAATGAGTTGGAGCAAATATTGACATTATTGATGTAGAGCATTGCGTGACTTGCATTGAGATATGTAGATGAGTAGGTCCGACCAGAAAGTGTAGAGATACAGACTTCTGCGCCAAAGCACTCACTATCATAAAGAGCAGCATTAATGCTAGGAATGAACGTTGAAGGGAGAAAGGTCTATTCCGGACTCAAGGGACCCCAATAGCAAAGCAAAGTCAAGAGAGCAGTGATAATAATCCTTGGCGTGGATGGACTTTCTTTCGACCTGTCTCAAGTCGGGTGTTAAGCAACTCGAAAAGCACCACAATACTTGGGTAATCTCAGGGGGGGGGGTCCACGTTCTATTATAGAAATTATTTTTTAATTGATAATAATTCCGAATACTGACCATCTCCAAATTTTTATCAGACTAAAGTAAAGTATTTTTTCCTTTCAGAATAACTTTACTAAAGTCACGAGTTCTAGTTTCACACATCCTAGTAATGGCTCCTCCCTCAGCCCAGATTAGTGTCAGCAGTTAGCTGGCCTGGGTTGTTGTACTTGGCTGTAAAATATTTGGTCTGGCTGTGTGTCGGACCGGTTGGGTTGAAGGCTAGGATATTAGTCCGGTGAACGAACGTCCTGGGTTCGATTCCCAGATCCGATCTAAAAAATTTACTGTCAGTTTCCCTTTCATAATTCTGGTAATTCATTCTTTAACAACGAATCACGCCCGGGGTAAACACAAAATTTTAAAAATGGCCCACCATGGTACGAGAAAGTTACTAAAGTAACTTTCTCCACATTTTTAAGAAAATAAAGTGAAACAGTTAGTAATTATATTACCATTGAGAATATTTGTTGTTAAAGATCAACTTACTGAAATCATGTACCACGGAAGAAAATTTCGATTACAAAATAACTTTCTCCAAATCTTTAACAAAACCAACTGGGAGAGAGATATTTTATTACAGAAAATGAGTACCGACTAACTTTCTTGAACCTCTTGTCTTGTCTGGACCTGGAGTCATGAACAAAATAAAGTAAAACCGTTCAGATCATTTGCCATTGAGGAAAACTCTCAAAGTGGACATCATTCTCCAAATTCTTGACAGAATTACCAAAATTAGCTAATTTATTAATGAGTGGAATTCAGAGTACAGACTAAAAAATTTATTTATTTATTTATTTCTTCTTTCCTTTTATAAATCTTTATGCGACAGTGCATTTGTGCGTTTCCGACAGGTTACGGTTAGGATACCCAGTGAAAAGTTGAGAACGCCAGTTGAACTGGAAAGAAAGTATATCCTGGAGATAGTAGGAACTTCTTTCTTCTCGAATGATTATCAACGCGTGTGAAAAGTGTTTGTATCTCATTTACTCCTTCAGTTGCTTTCTCTTCGTCCCTCAGATCTTACTAGACTCTTAAGCCTTATCTCTATTACACTTAGGGGTCAATTACAGTTCACATGTTGTAAGTATGACGAGGAGGTGGGTTTGTTGTAGTAATGTGTTTTTAGATCCAGAGAAAGGTAAGAAACAAGTTTCAGGGACACTGTCGTGTCGGAACTACAGCACAGGCATCAATACAATGGACATTCTCTTGATTCAGGTTCTGAGATTTACTTAGACCAATCCTCACTCACCACACAGCACTCTATCTCCAAACCGGAGAAAGTTAGTTTTAATTTTCTCCTTTTCCTTTACTTTCACCAATTCACTCGACTTTGGCATTTGACTGGTGAAAAGGGGACAAAATTGAATGCGTGAGAAGTGATTTGCATAAGACACACAAAACAGACATGTTAGTCAAGAATAGAGTCCTCCGTGTCTTGTGTCGTCAACGACCGCAGAGATTTCATTGGCGCCTTGCTGTTGGAAAGGATCGTGGAGTCGAGTGGTGAGAATGCACGAGGAGATGACAAGTTGACAGAAGGAGGAGATGAAGAATCTTCAATAATTAAGGTGTGGCCAGGTCGGAACCAACTTATTAATACGAAAACGTCTAAGTAAAGTTCCTTGGAAAGGGTGTTCTCCCGTTTTAATTAGGTGCTAAAGTTTCGGTGGCTTTTTGTTTTTCCCTAGTCCTTACGCTCCCTCATGAAAGGAGTGTCTTCTCCGAGGACCCAAACAGGAGTTTTGCATTAATAAGAGAATTTATTTGTAATTACTGAGTTTTGGATTTTGTATATAAATGAGCGTGATACAGATTGTTAAGTTTATAATAATAATCGCCTCGGCAGATGGTTCGCATTCGTAAATGACACAAAACTAATTAAAATTCTCCACTGTACCTCTTTCATTGCCTTCAGTCGACTTTGCCGGTCTTTCCTTCCTCGGCTCCTTTAGTCCTTTCCTGCTGCTTCACATTATTCCACTGACTAAGCCTTTGCCAAACAACTGTAACTCTTACATATTCCGCATCACCCTTTCAGCTTATTCATTCAAAACTACCATCCAGTTCTCAATCCATTTTATAAGTTCCTACTCGTCTTCTTAGCACAACTTGCTGAAATCAGTATCTACTCATTTATGCTTTGATTATTTACGTATACGTACAAATGTGAACTGATTTTAACGGTCAGTAATATGATAAAACTTTTGGATTAACACCTTTCTCCCACACTCCAACTGATCGGATCTGATCAGATGAAATATCCAAAATTAATTCGGTGATTTTACCGGAGAATTCGACACAAATTACGGGGATATCTGAATTCCTTATCCAGTATCTGATATCCCTTTGATCTGATCCAGTCGGATTTAGTCATCGGATTAGATAATTCGAAAATTTCGAGGCTCATCCGATCGGATCTAATGTCCTTCAGATTATAATTGGGACTCTATAATCTCATCTCATATCTGATAAATTATTACTTGTAAATTCTACCATGTTACAGATTTTCATCAATTTAAATATAACTTCAGAAACTTTTAATGTAGAAGTATCCTAAACGCACAAGGGACTTTCTTTGATAGTTTGAAAATGTAAATAGAACATGATTGTTATTTAAGGTTAAGTTACTTTCATTTATTTTTGTTGTCCAAGAGTCGTCGTTTCAGCAATAGAATTCGAAATATGGCCATTCGCTTTTCGATGATAGTCTACAGTTGTCCAAATATGACGAGTTTCCTTTAGAGTCGTCAAGACCTTTTGGTTAGCATTTATGACTGGAATTCCCCCAAGGGTTGAGAAGGGAGGTTGATGGTTGAAGCCTAACGAGAGAAAGTACATAGCCCGTATCACGAATTGGTAGAAATGTCGATCTCTTTGATGGAAAGAACATTTGGAAGGATAGGGGCAATTACGTGGTGATCAATAGATCATCACAATTGTGGCTCCCGCAGTGTCCGACGATTGACGGGGCAAGGTCTAGCATGAGAAGGAAGAGACAGACAGTTGTTAGACAATCTGTGGAATAATTTAAGTAAATAAATGAATGTAAGAGGAAAGGAGTTGAGAGGAGGAAATGAAGGAGAAACGAAGCTCCGGCTCCGACTGACTTTCTAAACTAGGAGAACATGAAGAGAAGGGAGAATTGTGCGAATTATTTTTTCGATCTCCTCTGTTCTCCTGTGGTGTTAATTAAAAGCGAATAGACCGCTTGGGGAACATTCGAGAGGAAATGAAGGAGGAAGTGAAATTTTTGTACTAGGTAAACCTGGTGAGAGTGAGAGTAGAGAGAGTAGAGCCGAGTGTAGTCTGATATACTTCTTAGATCACGATAAAATATTTATGCCGTCTTAATGAACGTGACTCTACTTATACTTCATATATGCATTAATGATGGGAGTTCTTTTAATTTTCTCCTTTCTCTTTCCCTCTTTCCCCTTCCCTCACTCCTCTGGCTTCCGAAATTTTAATTAAAATATTATTGACATTCATAATTAAGTTTTTTTTTTCTCCCCTCAGCCTTCAAAGTGACAACGGTAGCAATTGTGCATACACGTACGGACACACCAAAAGCAACTTGAGAGAAAATTGAGACTCAAAGGCAGCTGTGTGTGTGAGGGAACTTGTTTCCATTCTGGCAGTCACTTAGTATTAACTTTCTTTTCCTTACTTAATTAAGTGTCAGGCAGTTTTTTATTTTCATTGAGTGCAATAATCACTTGGAAACTCGAGCGTAAATGTCTACTGGTCTTTTTTCCCACTGATCATGAGTCATAATTTTCTCTTACCTGTTTCGCACCAGGGAGTGCAGTGGCGGCACAGTATTATATTGTATTTGTGTGGCCACCTTAAAATTAGTCAAGGAACTTGGAGGTCGCCTCCAAAAGATTTCTTTCTGGTGATACCCGGTCTACATCATTCCTTATCTAACGCATCGGTCTGGCAATCCAGCGAGGCAGCACCTCAAGCATTTTAGTTACTATCCATCCTCCGCAAAATTTTCAGAAATTAATTACTTTTAATATGCAGGGTGTGAAATTTTTCTACCTTTTTACATTCGTCGACTGGAGGTTTTATCTCCGTGTACATAATGTACACCGAGATACAATGTACATTACATTTATAAGCGTATTTTGGGCCTAGATTACATCCTAGATATCCTACCTCTGACACTACCCGACAGAAGGGAACTTAGTGATGACTTGTACGGAATTAACTCGGCATACTTTGGAAATCAACTCAGCTACTACATACTGAAAGGGCAATGTTTAATAGTTCATTTTCCTTTTAAAATCCCCATCAGCAACATCCCCTAATTAAAATAGTCTCGTTGGGCATTTGTGTGTGTCGCCAAATATATGAAGAAATTCAAGCAACTTGTATGTATTGGCACATCGGCGACTCGAATTTTTTGTTTCTTTGCTTCTTTATTAGAGAGTGATAAGCCGTTACATTCAAGATAAGTATAGAACTGATAGAACTGAACTGACTGTATTATACGAGATACAATGTTGGACGATAATTTCCAAGCTACATATTTACAAACGTTCATGTTCCAATTCTGCCATTTGAAAAAACTTTTAAAGAACTGAAAAGATACCTAAACACCGAAGACTCATGATCAACACATATATTCATTCGATTACTGATTGTTGCATCCCTATTTCGGGTTGGGCAGCATAGCCAAAACTAAAACATATGCGAAGTCGAGTAAGTACACCTTCACTAACATTTTTTCACTCTTCGCTATTTAAATACCTCACGGAGACGATTGGTAAAAATTACAAACGCCAATGATAGCTCGGATCTCCTTGTGCGTTGTGGTTTACACTCACTGAACGTCTAAAGTTTTCCACAGCAACCGGAGTTTTTAAGGCAATCAAATGTGACACTCATTAAAGGACTAAACCCTTGGAAGAATTAAGGCAACATGGAGCGGTCATTATTTTTTACAAAGATAAAATAAAGGCAAGTTGATTCGGGTTCCGGGACTTCCGTATTATTTTTAAATTTAAATGTTCATGCACCGGAATAAATAGGAGTAGTATTAATTTAATTGTCTATTTCACCTACTATTTTAATTTTTAAAGTTTTGTATGGAATCGGAATTGACTGAAATTGTCTAAAATTGCTGACGAGAGTAGGCCACGTAACTAGGGGCGACCGAATGACCTCTCCATATGGAGAAGGCGACTAATTTATTTCCTCCAAGACTAAACCCAAAATTCCTAGACGACCACCTTCTCTCTCATTTTTTAAGATAAAATAGAGTATAGGAACTGTTAAACTAAATTGCATTCCAAGTACAACGGTTGGTCTCTAAAATTGTTCCCTCGTTTACAACAGTTAAATCTGATGAAGTTAACCAGATTCAAAAGATATTACTATTGCTAGTATTAGTGGTTAATTACCGGCTTCGGTAAATGAAAAGAGGCTGGACAGTTCAAATGCCGGTGTGGGCCCCGTGTGTCCAATTTTCATGTTGTGGTTTATTTCTTCGTTATTTG
>JAQFYE010001106.1:0-25736 GCA_034694305.1 Protaphorura glebata | reverse complement strand
TCGGATATCGGGTCGGATTCGGGTGAGGTCGGATTTCTATCCGATATTTCGGGTCGGGTCGGATATCGGGTCGGATAGGCGGATTACCCGACCCGATCGGAACCTTAACCATGGCTCAAGCCATATCTAGTAATGAGAGTTCAGAATCTGTACAATCCTGCCCGCCGGTCTAAACGTCAAAACGTCTAAACCTTTTCCATTCGTGACCAGGACATTTGGAATTCCTAATCCTGCATGGAGGGCTTACGATTTTCATGTGATATTGGTACCTTGTAAAGTGAGAAAAGGGTTAGAAAAGTTGCTGTTGCATGTAATGTAACCCTTTCTCTGAATTCCTAGGTTTAAAAGCCAAAGATGGAACCACCCAATAGACACCTCAGCTGTTGCATAATCTCTCTGTCCGTTCAATACCCCCTGCATGTTTACAAACATAAGCATTGTGGTTATAGCGGCTTAGCGGCTTCACGTAAAAGTGAAAGTGACAAGAATACTCACTAAATAAAGTGTGCTTCAATTATTTAACACTTTGATCATGCCGAAATTGAGTCATACATATGTGGTACCCTGTACTTAGTCAAATTTAGCAAAATGTTCACTACTTGGCTCGTGGGGTTGAGTTACCGGCTTAAAATTTGCAATGAAATATTGATCTGAGTAATTTTAGCCGAATTCGAGTTTCTTGAACTATGAACTATTAGGACGCCGAACACATTTTGGTTAGGATTTGAGTTCATGTCGTGCTTAAATAATTGTATGTATATTTATCATGAAAGATCATTTTGATTCCAACAACAAACCAATGAATGAACCTTGTACTAGTCGTATCTCAATCTCAATTATGAATCTGTGCTATGTGCTGTGCGTGACATTTACCAATTAGTGGACATGGTTTGACCACTCTGCACTGCTAATTATTTAATGCACAGAATTTTTTAATTAGTATGTGGCTTGATTGTACATGAACATTCCTTAATTTAATTAAAAGAATTGGATCCGATCCATGAACGGTCAAGAGTCAACGTCCGTTGTGTACTGATATTAAAATCAAAACACGTGTAAACTGTAAATACTTGGTACATTAATTGGGAAAATTGCCAAATTCACTAATCAAATATTTGAGCGATTAAAGTGCTTGTGAATATGAATGTGACTTTATTAAAACCAAGAATCTTCAACAAATAAATAGTCAGGTTTTAATATTTTGAATTAATTGATTATTGTCTCAATGCCCCGCGCCGGTATCACTTGTTCATTAATTACCATTCTTGTTCGAAAACAGACAAATGGAAGTGTTCATTAAAACAGTGTACATTAAATATTAAAGCTACAAGGTGACTCATCACTTTCCTATAATTTATGGGATACTATTATAATTATTGCTTCATCGCTTAATGTGATTGTGAAATGTGAAATCGTGATTAACCGGAAATGCCTGACATGAGAATTAGACTGTCATCGAACACACAATTTTATGACTGTTTATTAATCTTTAAATCAAATAAGAACCAAGGACGTCTAGACAAAGTCAAATAAATACACGAATATTGACATACTACAATAATATTTCTAGTCCTAACCACTGTAAATCGTGTAGAGCTGGAGTCTCTTGGATAAATAAATACGAAGTAACCACCTAGTCGTTGTTGACAAGGAACAGACATGCTATTAAGATCACGACTTTCACAACCTATAAATTAATCGATACTCGAATCTCATTAAGATTCATATGTGCAGAGGAATTACAAATGACTATACGCAGCATTTGTCGTTTACCTTAAAAAAAATTACCTGTCAGATTATGTAAGGTCACATGTTATAAAGCATATTTTGACCAAAAGTGCAAAAACATTTTAATACAGAAAAACAACAAAACCACACAAAATATAATTCCCATGTGTCAAAATGAAGTGTTTATCCTGCAGTTAGCCTCGTCGTCACGTCGTCTACGTCTGCAATGTCCAGGGTCACAATAAATTAAATTAAGGCCGATTTATCTAATCTACTAAACTGTCGTCTATTAGTCAAATTATAGTCAAACTTAATCGACTTTAAATGTAATTGTGAGAATCGTCATGTGTTCTGTGTATTGAGTGCAACGTATATTGCGATTACCACTACGCGCGATTTAAGCTGTGTAACTTAGTACAAGCACATTACCAGTCCAGTGTAAAAATGGTACCACTTGAGTAAATTGGTATTTATTGACTAACTTCAACTCTTATAATGGCTGCGGCGGTAAAAGTTTTGGATAAAAAAGTATTGACGTCCAGTCGTCGTCCAGTTGAGCTTGTTTGTCTTCACTTCTACTGATTTTCATTTTCGTTTGGGCAAATTGCAAAAAAAAAAGTCCCTGAAATTCAGCACAAACGGACTATACCTGAAATGTGCAAATATATTTCCCGTACATATGAAATGCGTGCATAAGAAATCGTCAAAGGAGGCAAAAAAGAGGGTGACGGACCATTGGGTCTGCAATTTGCGATTTATGTACTTGCCCTCGCTTACTCGCCGTGTCGGTCGATGAATCAAAATATGACTCAGTCGAATTTTATGATATTTTTTTTGCACCACTGGTAACACATTATCTGCAATCTCCAATCTGCAAAAAAAAACAGGAACCGTGGGTAGCCAAATCCAATCTACGCTTACGCGTAGACTTATGAGTGTGCAAAACAACAAAATGCAATGGAAAGGAAATAAAGGTTGGGTATGGATCTGTCACTGACGCCACAATAAAAATAAGCATGATGTTTTCTGTTTGTGCAAAAATTGAGCAGTGACGGTAAGGTACGGACGGACCTTATATCTCCTGCAAGTCAAGTACTTCAACTTTTAATCTAAATTTTCCACTGAAATTTTCAACATGATAATCTGATTTTGGTTATCGCTCATTTCCAACTTGCAAGTTTCAAGTTACATTTACATTTACTAGCGCCAGTGCCAGTGCCAAATGCCAAATAGAAAGTCAAGTCACATATATAGTCAGTAGTCATAAAATATCATTACATTACAATACACGTGCGTAATCTTACTTGTAATTTACTTATAACGAAACAATGTTACATATGTTCATGTTATAATCAGCGCTGCCGCCGTGCAAAAGTTCAGTCAGTCAAATATGTATATTTGATCAAAATCAAGAAGCCAAATAAGAATTGAAATAAATATTATTTATGGACATTGTTACGTCAAATTTTACATTGTTGCCGTTGTCAGTTGTGCAGTGACTCGTAAATTATTAATTAGTATTCCTAACCGGTGGTCAGAAAACAAAACGAACCTATACACAGAGGCAGAACTTTATTAATACTTTGTTGCCAATATTTGCCATTCTCATTATCATTACATCTTATGATCTATGAGATATCCCACGTAAAATATTGTACATGGATTGTGCAGTGTCGAAAATAAGCAGAGAAAAATAAGAACCTTCATTTGTAACCTTCGACTTAACATTTACATGGTGAATTGTCCAGAAATCGGTGTGTTGTGTAAATTTTATATTATTTTAACCTCAGTTTAACTCTTTTACAATATTTTGACCTAATCCGAAAGATTAACATTGTACTTGCAATCATCAGGTCGACATTTTCAAAATTGTGAAATATCAACAGAACAACTCCTCAAAAATATTCTAACTCGATAAAAAAAAAGCAGGCGACATATGTTATGATAGAAGGATTAGTTTGGTTTAACAATTGTGAATGATTTTGGATTTGTCCAGAAGTGACAATTTTACAGTGTCAAATGTCATTAATCCGAATATCTTAACCAGAGGTTCAACGCCTGACCGCATAAACGAAGAGTTAGAGGTGACGTCACAACATAAACATTAAACAACTATACAACCATCAATTTGACTTAAGAGTCGTGAATTGACCAGAAGTCAGTGTCAAATGTCAATTTAATCTTTAATGTGTATCTTAAGTTCAGCACAGTCAGTGTCAAAAGTCTTTTATCTGTGTCTGGAAGTAAAGTGGAGTGTCAATTTGAACATTCAGACTGTTGATTATCGGCATTACTTCTTTGAAGAGTTATTGACTGGTACGAACGTTCAGCCGTGACTGTGACCGACCGTGACCGTCTGTGTATTCTGTGAGCTGACCGAAATCGAAATAATCAACAATCAACTACAGGGTGGTTCAGAGTTTCTCAGCGTTAGCCTCTACGTGAGACACTTGAGAGGGCTGTGAACTTTGCGGCAGAAGTGAGGTATGCATATTGCAGACAATCTAATTTAGAATAGATCGGGCCATTTGGAGTGTCAGAAATACCTACGTCGTAGTTTACGTTGAGAATGGGTTGTCTTTCCGTTCGACCTGAGGAAAACACTCCTTGCAGCAATGGGAAAAATCAATTAAGATGCTTTGCCAGAGGGATTTAACCGTCGACATTCTGAGAAAATGAAAACCAAAATCCATCCTATATGAGCCACCCTGTGCATTCAATTTCCGATAGAAAATAAATAATAATTTAATATATTCTTGGTCATTCATAGCTAGGAATATTTCGGTCGTTGGACGTAAGTAAGTATGAAGGGCACGGGCAGAAAGTCATAAAGTTGATACTTGAGTTGTTCCGGAAATAAATTAATTATGCGTGACATACGGTCGGCACGTTCCATTCTTCTGTCTGTAAATGTTACCCCTCGTCTTACCGTACCAGTTGGTCTTGGTCTTGGTCTTACCCGACTTCTTAGAAGTTTAAAAAAAGTTTAAAGAGACCAGGCGGTGACCAGACTAACCGTTGTCATTTTCCCCCCAGTAAGACGTTGGTCGTTGACTTTAAACATACGGTGTTGAAATTCGGACAGTTTCAGTAAGTCTGTCGACAACCCTTTCTAGTAAAACTATTAGCCGGTGATGTGTGCACGGTGGGTTGCCAATTTTGATATTTCCAAAATTATGTGAATTTTGAATCTGTATGTTTACAACTTCATGATTTTCTCGAGGGAACTTCTGCAATTGGTACCGGTGACTTAGAAGGTAGCTAAGCTTTTTATTTTTTAACGGATGGTATCCATAATATTCAGTTTGAGTTGATTTGGTATTAAAATATGTCAAAATATGGCTTCGATCAGTACCCACAATCTTTGAAAATTTTGGACTGTTCGGACTGTAAAATCCGACACCAGGATCTGACTTATATACTACTCAGTCTACTGACCGAAACTCTTATCCAAATTTTCCGAATTGATCAGATCAGATAACTAAGTTTTTTGATATGGCTGTTATCCAATCTGATCGGATACTTTAAGGTAAATGGATATTGCGGACTGCTTGTGGTCAGGTCGGGTGGAATTAACTGGTTTTGGTTCGAATGCAGCCCCAGTCGTTCAAACAGATACAAAGGAGAAAAAGAAATTAATGTTAATTATGCTCAATAATTATGGAAATATTCTTGACATACATCGAAAGTGAATTTCGAAATTATGTTCTATTTTCGGATTTATGTTCAGATGGACACTTGGACAGGTCTTCATGGCAAAACCGGTTGCCACCGTTGTAATCATTCAAGGCATTGTTGTAGTGTATAGTAAATGAACAATTTTTGATACAAAACCGGTGCGGTCGTCTTATTTGATAATTATAATCTCCCTTAAATGTACATGAGCATGGGGTAATTAAATTAAGCCTAGAGGAAAAGTACTGAATCTAATAAAATATTAATTTACAGTCGCCAATCGCAGTCACCTCAGCAGTCAGTCATCTCTAAGTCATCACCCGCGTGGCGTTTCAGTATTTGACTCCGGAAACAAAGATTGACTTTAAAATTCTCTTGACACTCAAGTGATTAAAGTCATTGTTGTGCTGGACATAGAATATTGAGATATACATTGTTACTAAAATGGCGGCAGTTTATCATAACTACAGCAATGGAAGTGACAGTGGTAGTCCTACTCCTGGAGCTCCTGGAGACGAACAGGAAACTGTGTCTATGAATTTGAATACCGGTTCAGAGTATGGAAAATTCGGAGGGTCACCCACCGATATTCCACCGAGAATGTATGGACCAGGGTGTAGCAGAAGTGGTAGTGGGATCTTGAGCCGTTTGGCCAATGGTAGTGGTAGTGGACCACCCGGTAACGGTATTTACAGTAGTGACCAGTATGTGATTTTCCGACAAGCGGAAGAAATTCGTCGTCTGAGAACAGCATTGCTAAATGTGAGCAATGAACGGGATGCTCTCCAGTGTGAAGTTCATCATTTAAAAATGGAGATTTTGGCCGGGGAATTGGGTAGACTGGACAATTTATCTTTGAATGAAAGTTCCGAGAGTGGAGGGAATGTGGATGATGAGGAGTATCAAGATCAGGATCACGTCAGCAGTCTTGGTGTCAATTTGTCCGAAAATAGTGGACATCTCGTTGGGACATGCGTGGATGACGAAATGGACGATTCCAAAGTCGGGTGAGTCCCACACTAATTATTTCTTTTCGAATCGGGCAGTGCGATGTAACAAAGACCCTGGATCTTGTATTTGCGCCAGATTTTATCTTTTAAGGAGAGAATTTGCAAGGAAGAGCGCGTGTGACAGACAAAGAATGTCTGGTACTAGGTTAAGGTGCCATCCACCAGAGGCCGCGAGCGCATTCATTTCATGGTAGGGATAAGGGTCAATGAAACACATATGAGCTTGCACTGGAGATTTGTCGAATGTTCGACGGCTAAAAATTACTGGGTATTGATCAGGACGAAATTCTCAATTCAATATCATCCGGATTCATTCGTAATAGTGTCGTAATGAAATGTAGTCAATCACGATTTAACATTGCCAATTTCTAGGAACTTCGTACCTCAAATTTGTTTTCGAATTCATTCAGGTTTACATTCGTTGGTAGGATTAACAGATCAAATACGCTGTTTTCCACAAAATTTATGAAAATATTGTTAAAGTTTTATGGCGACAGTGTGCACTTGATGCAGGAGTGCAGTAGTGTTTATAACCTCTGTGAATTCACTGTTTGTTTACTGTGTACAAATACAAACTATACAGACTGCAGCGCATTAGACGTAGTTCTGAGCTTTTCAAATATTGAAATGGATTTAATTCATATAAATTTTCTGTGGACATAAACCCCAGAATAAATCTACCGCTTCGGGAGGTCTACTATCCCTTGCTCGTCCTGATATTGTATTTTGCTTTTCGGAAACACATGGGACCTCTGATTGTACGTAATATACAGGGTAGATAAAATAAACCACCCTGTGTATTTTTCTCAATAAGCTTTAACGAGGGATGATCTCCAATTTGTTTAGATTAAAGGTTTTGAGAGCTGGGTCTACATTATGATGTTAAATTCTATCCAAATTCTATAGAAGACCATAGACCTTATGATTTCTGCAACCATCATGTAAAAGGAATAGTTACTTATGTACCGCCGTGTATAAAGACACTTCCGTGTTTATTTCTAGGACTAATGAGCCATGCAGAGTTTAATGAGGGCGTTTACTCGGCCTGCAACGGTTTATACGGTATAGTGTGTGTGGGCATGTTTGTGAAAATTAAATTAATTGCATCTCCCTGCAGGGAGTTCAATTCTGTTCTGTTCCCCAAAATTGTTTGAGTAAGTCTTATTTGCACAACTGAGGCACGGTTTATTCGTAACGGTCCAGGTTCAAGGAACGACTCTTATTTTCGGGTGAATATAGGAGAGTACGATTAAGCACATTTTCCCCTACCGACAGCTAGGTCATTAGGGACATCGGACTAATGTAATTATAGAAAAGCAAGCAATACCAAAACTAGTCTCCGGGAAATCCGAAATCTTCTTA
The DNA here is from genome assembly GCA_034694305.1 of Protaphorura glebata. Lineage (NCBI taxonomy): Eukaryota > Metazoa > Arthropoda > Collembola > Poduromorpha > Onychiuridae > Protaphorura > Protaphorura glebata. Next base: position 17,961 of record JAQFYE010001106.1, on the reverse strand, counting down.
TTTGATCTTTGTAAATATCTCTGCGAATATTCCTTCCAATTAGTTTTGTCGGGTCGATGGAATGAATTTGAGGGGAATTCTGCTTTGAATTGTTGGTTCTAACGTTTATTCTAAATTGTAAGAATATCAGTATCGGAATTTACAATTTCGTTTAATTTTGATTTAAATTTTATTCAGTGAAATTCATCTATTTCTGTATAAAGATTTCCCTATTGTCGCGACGTTCAGTTTTTTTTGTTAGGACTAGATTATTTGCGTTAATCTGGTATGTGGACACTGTAAATATCAATCTGGCTACGGACTCAAGATTCTGCTAATATTAGTCAGACAGACATTTATTTTATTTTATCAGATCTATATCTGCTTTCAATGAAATGCTTTTACACGAAACGATCAAACTCGGACTTACACCTAGCATCAATACAAAAAGAGAATTTGACTAAATACCATAATTGTGTACTACAAAACTGGTAAACCGGTACAATATTTTGTAAGCGTCGTTGAGATTTCGTTTTACTAGTCAGGCTACGAGTAAAATCTTTGAAGCAACGACTTGAGATGTCACTGCCAGTAAACGACTTTGGTGGAGAAATTCTACCTAATAATTTGTCTCATGGATGGCGTGCTTGGATTGGTGTCTGTCTTCGGGACATTATTTTGTATTTGTTTCTTTTATTATCGTTGAACACATTTGAAAAGTTTTATGTTGAAGAAATCAAAACAGTTCTCTTGAGAGTCAGATTATATTAGGTAGTTTATGAATATAAATTGCAAATTTAAAATAAAAATTCTTCCAGATTGAATTCTAAACAAATACGGAAACATTTGGAGGACAAATTGGACAATGTGTCGTTAATTTTAATGGGTACTTCGTTTTAAAGTAAGTCTTGTGAATTCCGACTCAGTAATTAATTTTAACTAACGGCGGCTTTCAAATGTTAGTACTGCTGTCGGCTGAATAGTTTAATGAGTCTAGTGCTAAATATGGCAGCCGATTTCGACACATTCGTTTGTAGCTTCTTGTATCGTACGTAACTACATTGTAATTTAAATTACATACCAAATAAATAGGAATTTAACTTTCTCTAGCCATTTATAGCCATCTAAATTAATTGCAAGGCGAGCCGCGAATTTTACCCTACGATCTCGTTCTGAGTAAGTAAGAGGAAATCATTTGAAAAAAAAATTCTTAAATCAAGTTTGACGCATGTTTAGAGATATTCTGAGTTCTTTCTTAACGACTGTCTCATTTATTTGGGTGCATATTCAATTCCACGCACCTTTCATTCACCACTAGTCTCGTATTGCACATTTTGATAGTAATTCAATTATTTATGACAAATGGAATTATGACTGATTGACATGCTACGCTGTGGCATTAATTGCAAGCTTTTAATTACATTTGGTAGCGAGGAAGAAAAGAAGGAGAACAAAACCAGAAGACCACGTTTTCTCAAATAGCGATTAGAATCCCAATAGACATATCATGTGTACCATAACATTATTTATTGATTTTCTTAGTCGCAATATTTTCTGTTTTACCGTTTCTTTCATTGGTGTCTTCTCATAATCGTTCTGAAGCCCGTATTTTCACTCTCTACCTCCTGAATTTGTATGGTTCATTTTTTCTGAGTAAAATGTCGATATTTGAAAATAAAGCTCCTAATGCCTCTGAATTCTCGGACTACCGGTAATAAGCTTCGGGCAACAGGCTTCTAACCCTTAAATTAGGTCACTACATTGGATTTTATGACGAAGAAAAGCACCGGTGGCGGTTTTCCTTGATCAGTTCCTAATTCTTGTGGTTTCGGTTCATCAGTCAAGCCCCTGAGCAATAGGCGTGATCTGGCTTGGCGGGTGAAGAAAGTCATCATAATCTACAAGACCGCTTGCTTTTACTTGCGTTCAATCTCACAGATTTTTCGTAAAAACCAGCATATTTTTATGGAGAATGCCGGGACGGGTACTGAACATGAATTATTTGATGGGATAATTCTGGCCCTTGTCGTTCCGGTTGGTTACCCTGCATGAGGTTAATTTAATAGCTTGCGATAGCGATGCGGGTTTCAGATATGAAACGAAGTTGTTTCCCTGCCGGCAAGATTCCCTGGGAGCATCTTTCAATTTCTAAATAGGGAGCCAAATGAGCGGAATAAAGAAGGCTTTCCCGGCCAAAGACTCCCTCATTATTATGTTAAAATCTAAAAAGATTTATGATAATGTTTTATCCTATGGATCTTTGGGGGATGACCCGAACCATACTACTATACCGTTCCTTACAGCCTCAGGGATGAACAATCCTTAATTTGTAGATGCAGTAAAGCATGCCAGCCATTATTAGGTTTAATAAATTCCGGTTCGGTCCAACGGATGACTACATTTGAGAGACTACTCCCAAGATAAGCTTTAAATTCTTACGAGCGACCTGTCAAACTAAGAAATACTACTACTGTTTCCATAAGACATATTTCGAAATTCCTAAAGATTTACAATTTATGCAGATTGTAAAACGTTGATATGGTTTCAGATTATGCCAAATGCGAAGAAAATCAATCTTAATTATTAAGCCAGAGATTAGATTTATTTTACTTCTAGATTCGGGCGTATCGAAATTTTGATATTTCAAACTTAACGGCCAGATGAAAAATGCTTTGAAATACTTAGTTTGCTGTCTATGGTTGTATTCCAAATTCCGTATCGATTACACAACTCATTTACTGTTCGGGCCATTTTTTATTATTTTTTATTTTTTACCACTGGAACTTTTCTTCACTACTAGCGTGCCATTTCTTAGACCAGAAGCACGACGATCGACAATTAATACTGGCATTTCTGATTCTGATGAAACTACAGATTCTTAGTTCCCGTGCGTGAATTCGATTTTAAGGTGTTTCCCCGCTGTGGTGAATTGCAGGTTTTTATATTTTTCGACATCGATATCTCAATATTACATGACCTAACCCAGTTTTTTTTATGTGAAATCGAAATCTCATCTCCAACGGGGCCAAACATTACAGTAATGTGTTCTGCAAAGGACCACCAAAAAAGATAATAGTAGGTAGACTGCTTGTCTGCTGAGGATAAGAAAAAACAGCTCAGTCAGGAGCCGAAGACCGAATTTAAGGACGTCCGTAGTAATCCGATATTCTATCCTTTTCTTTCTTTCTTCGAGAAATGAGGATCAAAGTGGGTCATTGAGGAATTTCTTGAAGAAATCAGGGAACTTGGACAGCTTCCTTTTCATTCGTTCCACTACTACCGTCTATTTTTATTTTTATTCTCTTTCTTTCCTATATTTGGTACCAAATTCGAGCCTTTCTTGCCTTCATTTTTCATTTTTTTACTTCTCATGCATTGCATTGTTTGTGAAAGTGATTCTCTTCAGTTACGTCATATGGTGCCTCCAATAGTTTACCGGGTGGTTCATAAACAGAAGCGCTGCTGTAAAATATTGAGTTATAGTAGAGAATTTTAACTATTTATCTGTTGTTACCTGTATTCAGACTGGCGTCTACGAGAAATCGCGATTGATTCCACGGCGAATTCCATCTAAATGTACATACATTATAATTTTGGTTTGAGCTTCTCTAAGCTGACATGTTATAATGGGATTAATGGTTACAGAACACCCTGTACAGTTACTTTGTTTCATAATGTGGACGGACGCACACGTGCATGACATTCCAGCACATAGTAATTCGATTCGATCTCATCACTCTCATTCATTTCTATTCACCCTTCTAAAACCTTCATCTTCCATTCATGAGAATTTGGCTAAGCTTCTTCAAGTTCAATTGGAATGTCTTTCATGAAGGAAATCAGTTGAATTGATTGCCCGGCATTATAATCCATTCCACGGCTAGGACTTGGAAATGTGGGGGTGGTGAGTTTACAATCCAATAGAACCCGACTGCACCGAGAAATCCGAGATGAATCAAATCATCCATTCATTCTTAAGTTTAAAGACCTCAGAATCAGCGATGTCGCCGAATATCATTCTCTGGATAGAAAACGAGGTCTCCTCCAAAATCGAAATTAAAGACGAGGTTTCGACAATATTCAATATTTCCTGGAAATTGTATTTTACTTGATTTCTGGTCCAAATCCAATAGTTTGAGAAAAGCTCTAACTTGTGAAATTCCTTCACGATTTTTAGGGGTACATTAGTTGGATGATACAAAGTGAAGATACCTTGCAGCATTTTTTGTTTAATTTTTGGACAAGGAAAGTTTAGTAGTTTCTATCTACAATGTTCAATAGTGTATGGCACTATGGAGATGTTGAAGAATTTATTGCAATTATTGTCGTGTCTTCTTTCATTTGATAGGTTCCTTAATTTAAATGGTCTTGGTCTCACTTCATAAAGCCACGCCATGACACGCCTGATTAATGATACAATAATTTACGCTAATCCTAATAAGTAGCGGCGCTTCTTCATGAGATTCCGAAGGTAAAACTAGCATACCATACCTACACATACTTAGCTCTACAGGGTGAGCCAAAAGTAACACTTCGGTCCATAAGGATACCGCGTACACCTTATGGAAATATGTACGACGTTGGAATTCGTTGGGGTTTTTTATATGTTGTAGTCCTTTGCTGAATAATTTTTTTGGAGTTACTAAGCCCAAAGTCTAACCGTTCGATACGATGCCGTACAATGACTTTCACTTTGGCTTTCACTCTACGTTATCGAACGTACCCACCTGTGTATTTTTAGCGGCCGAACGGTTAGACTACTATTGTGGGTTGGACCTTCACGAAAGTCGTTCAAGATGCCAAGGACTACAACATATAAAAATCCAACTTGGCTCGATATGAACTGTGCTATCTCGCCCTCAACTGGCATTCATGAGAAAACAATATCCCAGTTGTGGTTCGACCTGTATATTCATCTGCTGATTTGGATTACCCTGCAGCCATTCCTTCCTGGTATGGGAAGGATATTAAAAAATAAGCATAAGCCTCTATTTTTTGTATATCTCATCGGATATGCATGCATACATAGTTGAACGCCCTGTCCGGAAAGTCTTGTTCTGATCTTGACAAGTGGTCGTGAGAGTTATTCAATTCACAGCCAGACACTTCGTAAAACGTAACGACCGAAGGAATGTGGCTCTGAAAGGACCATTCCAAGTGCAGTTCAGCCATTCAGCTCTGTGCAAGTTTTGAATTCAAAAGTGCATCTTGAACTTAAGTCTTAGAAGATACTTACAACTAACTGGACGGGAACTAGGAAGTTAGCCAGTTAAAACCTAGAAAACAATTGGATTTAATCGAAAGTGAAGTTAGTTACCTGAGTGAACTGCAAATTACAATTAATGTGAATTGTTAGGGCGGCGGCGGCAGGTTGGCCGATTAACTTAAAATTTATGTTTGTCCCTTAGCTGTTTGCTAATCTTTTTTTATAATCGTGTTTAACGGGTGTGGGCAAAGTGGAAGTGCATACCCGTTCAGGGCAGGGAGGAATCTTGTCATTTGTTTATATGTTATTCAGACTTTCCTCATTTCCCTTGTGGGTGTCCATAGTAAATGTAATTTAAAAATTGGAATTGGATTTCAACTACATTGTGTTGTGTTGCAGAAAGAAACATTGGATTTAGCGATATCTCGTCCTCCACTCGGTTCGTGAGTGTATTCTTTTTTTATAGTTAAAGTTATCGTTACGGGCATTCAAACCACTTCGGTTCAAATTCGCGCTTTGTCAGCTGAACGAATTCTCGGTGCGTAGGCCAGGATTGATATCAGCGGTGTGAATTCTTCTCTAGAGAAGTTACACCAGAGGCCTCGACGGCCCAGATAATTAAACCAAGGTCCTTGGAACAAAGTAGCGTGCGAGCACCCAGCCGTACAAAGAATTCGGTTGACCAGGAATTGAACCCGACACCTGATGATTGAAGCCGGATACTGACTACACTGAGCCTTACAGCCTTCCCTGAAAGCGTGTACGGCGTTGGGCTACTCTTGCTTCTTTGGACAGGCGTTCACACGTATGTTGGTGTTGGTTTGACACATGTTTCGATTTTTCTGTAATATATTTTTGGAGAATCGAAAGAATCACCAATCATTAAGGAGCGATTATGGTGTTCTGACTGCATCTAACCAAGAAATAAACATATTTTTGCATTTTTATATCAGAAGAACGAAATTCTTCAAGAGAGGGGTTAATTACTGCAATTTATGACGAGTTTATTCAAATCCAAGATCTTGATCTTGAATATCGAATCTATTATAAAGTGCAACTCGTCAAGCCAAAACTAATAGCGTAATCCAATTTTGTCCACCTCTCTTGAGCACACACAAAAGAACATGCATGTTTAGCACAATTGATTTTGCCAATTTCATTCAAACACACAAGACACAATGTAGACGCAGACGGTGGAATGCGATGCAATCTGAATCTGAGGTGCTCGTGAATCCTTAATAAAAAGGAATAAATGGAGTGGAACGCGGAACCCATCTCGAAAAGCTTTTGCATTGAAAGTACAAATTTTATATTATGTTCATTTGAACAAGTGCATTTGGCAGTAACTTTGTTTAATTCCAAGGATATAAAGAGTTCAATGTTCTGATAATGGAGTGGCATACAAAGAATACCCCAAAAGTCTGACAAAAGAATCATCCTGGTGGTAAAAGCCAAACTTGATAGAATATCAAAACCTATCGGTCTCACCATGTGTCCTCAGCCTAATTTCGATAGATTTGTGCCAAGAAAACTTTGAAAAATTTCTAACACACTCTCTAAATGAGGTGAATTCTGAACCTGGTTTATTTATTTATTTATTAATCGACATGCACACAACTTCCCTTTATACATTCATAGCGGTTTCCTTGTAAATCTGCACTGCAAAATGGCTGATGTTTTTCGCAAATTAGGTTAGGTCGTAGTTTCTCGTAGCACTTTATAAACTCGTACAATTTTTTGGTGGATCCATCATTTCATGTCATCCGCATGTTCCGGTGGACTCCAAACTTCCTGAGTCTTCAAAATTGTTGACATGACATTAGTAGACTTCGGCGAAACGACTCGTCAAAAAATGTCACGAAAGCACGCCGTAAATGTAAAGGAAACTGGAAACAGGACTTCCGGCAGCACTCCGATGACAACTTCAAACTACTGCTAATGTAGTTTATTACTATACTACTTTCAAAATTCTTCTACAAAGTTTCTGAGTTTATTTTTTATATGTACACTTTTTATGCTCCTATTATATCTTGCGAAATTGTTTGAGAAGCATGCAGGTCTAAGAACTCAGCTCAGAGTCATTGATTTTTGGATCAATTCAGGACAAATGTCCTCTAATTGTCTCTTGGTTTGACTCTACCACTTGTGAGTGAAACTCAGTATTTTCTTCAACTCGTATTTATGTCAAATTATATAGCAGAAATATCAGAAACAACTTCTATTTTGTGTAGCATTTTGTGAGATTGAATAATTTAAGTCCATTGGTTCATCGTGACACTTGTTATGTTTTTAAATGTTTACTCATTTTGAGATGGTATGAAGGGGGAATTTGATTAACGGTTGTCCTGTTTGTAAGAGTTTACAGGGTGACCGAATATGAACCGAGGACCTGTCCAAAAAAGTGAACGGACACACATTCAACTTCTATGGACGCCCCGGTCCTTATAACTCCAATCAAATCTTGAATATTATGAAACGTTTATAAACTTTTAAGCAGAAATATTTGCGTTACTTGACTGAAGTTTTACTTTTACTGGCTCACTCCCGGATTGCATTAAGAAAAGGGTTAAACCGAAAGTTGTTTGAATTCAGAAGGCGCAAAATTGCTTCTCGAATTTATTTAACATTTAATTGAACTTTACCTTTGTCAATTCAATTGGCTTAAAAATAGTAAATCCTATTTAACTTTGAGGAAACAGGTCGGGCAGGCGTGTGCCAGAGTAGTTCACTTGTTCACAACTTCAGATGTGTTAAATGAGAACGACAATTTAATGAGAAATTCATGTAAGCTGAGCCGCTGCGATGTTTTCTTATTCCTCTTGAGGTGTAAAGCTAAGCTAGAAAGGTAACTATGAATACGGATGCCGCAGGGTGGCCCATAAAATTTTACCCTAATAAGTAGTTGAGAAATAAATGTGGTCAGTAATGTTTACGTACACTCACGGTTCCCACAGTATTAAATTCAAAAATTCTCTATTCGTCTGAGAAGCCAAAATATTTCGGCATTTGACATTTATTGGATTAAAAAACATTCAATAAACAAATATTTCACATAATATGCGATTACTGAAAATTCACCTTTTTGTTTTATTGGTGATAACTGTATTTTTGTTATGAACTACCTTGTATTTTCAGGAAGGAGTTCCTTAAGTTTAATAATATCTGGTCGTGTCAAATTAATTCCCAAGAGTCATGTAATCTGCTCAGCATATGTTCACCTGTTCAGCTCAGCTTAACAGAGAATTCCTTCCTTGACATGGAACCCGGTCAAAGTCATAAAATGTAATTTAAGTTGTCAGCCAAGTCTTTGGTCTCGACTCCTGTTTCTGAGTTCCTCGCTTCCTTTCCTTCTCTAATTATTTGGGTTTTACATTTATTTCAGTTTCTGCTAGATTTGGTTTTTGCCAACCCGGTTGTCAAATGCATGCGTTGTTCGCGATTCTCCTTGACCCCCGAGACGGCAGGTGTGCCCTCTAAATCCTTGTAATTAGTTTAGATTTCAACACTTAAACAAAATCTTTGTTTGGTACCGAAATTCTTAATTCTTAGGGGTGTTGAAAAATGGGAAGGTTTATGATTATGGATGGAAGGGAAGATTTTTGGTATTCGGATATTGCAATTTGTCACTCCTGCGCCATCTGTGAGCTCAGAAATGTAATAGAAACTATTTGAGTCGACTTAAAGTTAGAGCCGAGTGTGGCTCCCTGCTTATTTTTGATTCACAGAAATTTGGAGACACATTCGGGATTATTTCAATTCAGGTTCGGTATTTCGTATCTGGATATTCTCAAACCTAAAACCGTTAATTTCCAAACTTGGGACCAATGCCGCCAAGATCACTGAAGGATTTGGCTCATATATAATTGAGGAATTTACAAACTCTCCCATAATTGAATATTACAAACTCAGCATAATTTGGAGAGATTGACATTAAAACCTTAATTTTGAAAAAAGTCTCAGGCATCTGCTGCTGATTTTGGATTGCATGATCATTTCTTTCCTGCCCTTAACATGTCCTTCACATTTAATGTCGAATGAATGCCTGTGAACACAACACGATCATTAAGATTTGTTTTATGTCGATTTTATCCTATAGATGAAGTCGGAGACTCAGTTGTTAAGTACTTCAACCAATTATTCTTCAGGGATAACGATAATGATAACAGTAACATTTTCGATCGTTATTTTGCAAGACTTTAAGTCTTAACTGCCGTGAGCAGTGAGTAATTGAGAAAACAGTTGGAAATTCAACTTGCTCGGTTAATCTTGGGTTAGACGTAATTTGTCAGGAGTTTAAACTTACATTTCTCACTGACACTTCTTTTGGTTGAATGGGTTTAAAAATATGTAGTTAATTTATCACGAAGGGCAACAAAGAACCGCAAGTGTTGGACTAAAAATTATTTTAGTGCTTTATTGTTTGACAACAGGTGAAATATGTGAAAACGGAATGCGAATGGGAAAAATTTCCGAGCTTGACCTACTCAAGTGAATTTTTGTTTGTGCTTGAGTAGTTTCATGGGTTACTGCACTTACTGCACCTGTGGCTGTGATGTTGCAAATTCGAGAGGATTTCATTTTGACAGAATAACTGATCGTAATGTCAGATTAATTTTCTGTTGTTAAGCGGACGTTTATTATCACACTTGAGCATATGAGTCAAGATTTATGTGAAGCCCTCCCGTTACTTACAAAATAGGTTGCTGACCTGTAGGAAATTCTAATTCTATCCATCGGACTTATGGCCGATATCCAAAATTTCAAAATAGTGGGGTTTCAATAGCAGTCAGGCTTTCTGGTAGATATTTAATACGAAATTTTGCTTTGATCAGACTTAAGAATTCTCAGATTAGTCATTTTTCTTATGTAGGATTACATCAATAATATTATTGTTGAAATTGGATTTTTTTTATCCTCGGCAAGAATCGTGTTTGGAAATAATCCCTCATATCATTCTCCATACATGTATCAGGTTTCAGGTAGCAATGTCAATGGGAACCTTTAGTAACGAGCAAAAAGAAAATTTGCACATGGAAATTTCAAATTCGTGACGAGGACATCCGAATTGATTACTTCTGAAGATATCAGGAAAAACGACCTGAATTTTTGCGTCAACTCCAAGTTCCTCCGAATCATCGATATTTCGTAATTGACATTCCACCTCAACCTGTCAAAGTTGAGTTGGATAGTGGGCACGATTTCAGTGAACTGTTTGCATTCTGCATGATATCGATATCAGATATCACAATCACACGAATTCTCTTACTCAGGTGGTCTGCGCAATCAGATCGATACCTGTTACCGATAATACCAGTTTTAACAAGGAACAGTCCGTAGATGTCACACCAGAACGACTTTTTTTCCAATAATAGTCTACATTTATTGGTTGATACTGACCGCCAATAGAAATTATTCTCTAGTCATTATCAAACACTATTCCCATTAATTAAATGTATGGATCGATCCAATCCTGTCAATGCGGTGCTTTGAGCCAGGTTTTAATTTTTACATCTAAATATTGTTCCTTGTAAGATTTTGGCCAATAATTTCAATTTTATCCGGATTTGCACGTGCACTCGGAATTTCGTGCTAGTCGTGACGCAAGGAATTAAATATGCAAACAAGAGATACACTTTTCCTCTCTTCTGTTCTTGTGGGTTTTCCTCCTCATGTTAATCCTCATTAGTAAAAAGCGGCGAGTTTGGGAAGCCATATCGTCTCCTCGTTAAACCTTATTGCATTCCTCATTTGTATGTTGATGAGTTGAAGCTGAGTCATTACCTGAGCTCAGCATTCAAATCAACTGTCGTCCTTGGCTTTTCTTCCTTATCTTTCCTCATTTTCAAGTCCCGTCGTCTTGGCAACCGCAACGTTATCCTTTGGCTATGAACAAGAATCCAGACTTCGTGATTTATTCGCTTTCGTGCACAGCTTGGGTTTATGTTGCCATGACTTTTCTTAGAACGCCAGAATTTTTTGAGCGTTTTTTGGTTTCGTAATTTATTGGCTGTATTCGCTATGTTACAGCAGAATCCTGGAATAAACGTTGATTAGATTTTTGCATTTCCAGTCCATTAAAGTGGCAATTCCACATGGCACAAAGTTATCTGCAATAAGTCCTGCCATGCACAGACTCGAAATGGCCTGCATCTGGATCTGTTAATTAGTTTCCAGTATGTAGTAAAGATGTACGGATCGTTGGCTATTTTATACGTTGTAGTCTTTGTGATTCTGGACAACTTTTGTGAAGGTCCGACCCGCAAAAGTCTAACCGTTTGGCCGCTAACACGGTTGGGCATTGCGATGGCGTAGAGTGAAAGTCAAATCGAAAGTCACTGCACGCCATCGCACAATCCCAGCAGTGTATTTCTAGCGGCCAAACGGTTAGACTTTTGTGGGTAAGTCCTTCACAAACGAATCACAAGGACTACAACATATGAAGCCAACGATTTCCAACGGCCTACATTTTCCCACAAGGTGTATGTGGTATCCTTTGCAGGCCGACATGCTTTTCCCATACCCACGTACAGTACAGTGTTGAATTTCCATTGCAGGCAGCATTCACTGTAGGTATATTGCAGAAGACAGCGGGCACGAGCTTCTATATGGAATCGCCGCTTAAGAAACACATTGCTCACATGAAGTCAAAAGTCTTTTTCTAATAATACTGTTCAGTCCAGGGTATTTTTATTCGGTTGGTCGGTTGTTATGGTAACTCCTCATTCCAATCTCAGTCCAGAGTCCTTACATGTCGTGGGATTATTCTTGTAATCAAAATATCATAATATTATATTACGTATTGCATTATAAATTCGGATTTACCAGTGCGTGTCCACCTTTCACGCTCTGCTGCACGGCAACAACTTTTTGTCCATCTCGTGAGTCGTGATATCACTCGAGCAAGAAATTCAATGTCCAGAAATAGTCTGGACAGGAAAGACGTAAAAACCAAAGTTACTAGTAGTAGTAGTAAACCAATCCTTCGTCATAAATACTGCTCACGTACCCTTATGACATAACAATATGTTACATGGTGGTTCAAAAATATCCAGTTTTTCAGATTGGTGAGTTTTTCTCAGAACGTGAACATTTTTAGCGAGACCCTGGTACCGAATCACATTTGGCTTAAAATTGCTATTTTTGGGGTATTCTTGCCAGAATAAAATGTTCGCTATAATTAATTCCTACTTTCGACCTGCCCAGTAAGTACCCAATTTTTCATTCGGTGAAAGCCATCTATAATCCTTTCCTTTCCTTTACCTTTTACCTTTACCTCGAGAAATGATTACCATGACAACGAAACCCCAAGCACTCATATACTCATACATTCATGCATGAAGTGTCCAGAAATAATAAATCAGATAAAGTATCCTCCCACCCTACCCTGTACTAACTTAACAAGCGACTCACATGCACAGGTGTATGCATGCCTTATTCGTATTTATTTGCATGTTAGCTCATAAGTCATTTTATTGATAGTTTTCTAGTTTCCTCCTAACCTTTCATCTCACGTACTAAATGTAATAAACGTTCTACTCCGTAACCAACGAATTCACTTAAGCCAAGTTTGGGTTAAGTTTTACGCCAGCAGCACTTGACATTCTCATTGAACTCGCTACATTTGTACAATTATATTTCTTTAACTCAAGTCACAAGGTGCACCCTTTAGTTGTAAATTAATTGTCCTATTTGTACCTAGCGATGTTGAAATTTTCAGCGTTTAACTCAAATTGTACGATTCAATTACAAAAAGATTCTGTTTATTGTGCTTGGATGCCTCGTTTTAATTATCGGTTCAATAACACATTCGTTAAAATGAGGTGAATTTTGAGGCTGCGTCGCTGGGTTGGAGGCTTTCTGCATCGTAGAAAAAGACGATAAGCCATCATTTGACTCAGAATGTGTGATATCTGAATTCTTCATAGAATAACTCAGGATAGACAGCAAGTGCAGTCTATAACCTTCAGTATTCTTTAATAGCGGCATGGGTTTGAGAAATGATTCATACTTACGTTGATGTACTCACTGATTGTCTTACATTCCAGACACACTTGACAGCATATCAACGACTTGAGTGTTAAAAGTGTCTACTTCGGAAAAGTTTACCTTGTTAGGACATGTTTGTAGGAAAAGGATTTAATAGGAAGTCAGTCAGTTAGGTGAGCCTAACGTGTGTTGGGCTTGGACATGAGTTAACTTTAACGTTCCGTTTCGCCGCTTACGGATAAGTTTGCCTTCTTACGATTCTTACATACATTGGTTAGTGCTTTTTACTAGTTACTGGTTAGACTTACTTGAACCAGTCAGTCAGAATTCAACCCAGTCAGCAGTGCACTGCTGCAAGTTACGTTACGTTGTTTGTCAGTCAGTCGGTTTGTTTGTGTTGAAGGAGTAAGCAAGGACGTGAATTGTGAAGCATCATAAGCCGAAGCCGCGTGCCCATCCATTTTACGAATTACGATTAGGAATTGAATTACAATTTAGGAGTTCAAACTTCAGAAGTAAAAGCAGAGAGGGACTAATTATTAATTATTCAGATATTTTTGCAAAGTTCCAGGCCAGTGGCATTTTGGCTGAAAGTGAAGTGTAGAATTGGGTCGGGGCGGGTATCTTATTTATTATTCACTGAAGGAAATGGAACGGACAGACGTCAAACCAAGAAACAGAAGAGTTTCGCAATTCGCAAGTCAAACGGGGAAATTATTCAAATCCAAATAGGGTTTACGGTTTGCAGACAAACACACAGGACACTTGACATTTGACACTTGGCAATAGAACAAGGAATTGAGGTCCGGTTAGATTTTGTCCAGGACACACCGCACTGGACAATACCGGATCCTGGGAATAATATTAAGGAAACATAGCCCGAGAAAGACTCTAATTGTGCTACCAAATCGAAATGTGATTTATTGATCGATCGATTGATTGATTGCTGGGAGACACCCATGGGGTCATGTCCGTCCGGTTACCGCTCGAATGAAATTGTAAGCATTCACGTTCATAAAAAATTGAAGAAACGTTGAACGTAACTTTTGTGCACCTGTGCAACTTTGCTGAGAATATATGAATTGTGACACTTGTAAATGTGAACTGCTCCAGTAAACTTTGTCAAGTTTTTGGGTGCGTATCAGTGATTCACCAAACTTTGTTGTTTGTTGCAATCCAACTTTTGGTTCATTTTTAAAGTGAAGAGAATATTTTGCTGTGAAACGCCGCAGAATTTTTTTCAGAAACTCACAACCTAAAAAAATCGACAAAGTGCATCCTGAGGTTTTTTGTCGTAAAAATTGAAGGAAGCGCTGACATCGACGAAAAAATGAAATAGATTTCCGAATCGGAATCAAAACTGCTGAAAATCCTTCGGTTTTAGAAATTAGCCAAGAAACTAAAATAAGTACCAAAATAATAGTTTTTTAAGTGACCATTGAGGCGAAACGTTGAACGTGCAGCGGTTAATTGTCCGAGGACGCGGACTGCGGACGCGACAACTGATTTTTTTTAAATGGTCATCCGCCCTTTCAAGACGGATATTTCCTGAATTTAGTTTACAATACAAATGCGATAAATTCAATACAATATTTTGGGAGAAGAAAAGAGCAGTGAACTGAAGTGAACTGGACCTGTCAGATCATAAGACGAAGTATTTGCTCGCATTGCATTTACGAGTTTGCATTCCATTAAATATTTATAAGAGACCTGTCGCCCAGTATGTTATTGTTTTAATTTTTTTTCTCGCTCTCCTCCGTTCAATTTTGATGAGATAAGTGAAGTGAGGACGATGTAATTGTTAGACCTGTTTCTTTCAACCCTTTTTCGTCGGCCCAAAAATTTCAAAGAGATCAACAAAATTGTACTACTTCACTTGCCGTGTTATCCTTGTGAATCTTTCGTTCCGTGCTGTGCAGTTTTGCGTAGGATGGCCATAACTATAACAATTCGGTCCAAGGATTTAAGGGAGAAGTCAGTTTAAAATGTTTTGGCAGAAAAAAATGAACCAAGTCAAGTCAACCATTATTTGATTGATTTTGATTGACAGAGTTCATACACCACGTTTTCGGCGGCTTTGATATTTTTTGTATCCCGCCTGAGGAATATCGATATCTGACATATGTAGTGTGGAAATGGCAATGGCCGACGGCCGTAAAATGCTGCCAATACTTTCCCGTTCAAAACCCTTTACCGCCATATCTGTGTGCGTGCAGGTGGTGTAAAATTGTAATTGTGGCGTGCCGTGCAGATAATTGGCACCCTGTCTGAATTGAAAATTGTTTGAAAAAAAAGTGCTACAAAAGAAAATCATGATGAGGAGTGGGAAAGGACGCCGAAGCATGATTTTCGGACAAGAAGAGTCCACGTTAGAAATGACGGAAGCCGTCTTGGCCTCTGACCTCCGTCGAAAGGTTTACAACAGTGAGGGGCAACTGAGTGACCCTTACGCTCATTTTTTGTGTCGCTCGAGGGCTTATACACTGAGGAAAAGGTAATCAACAATGGGTTCAAATTTTGATAATTTTTTATTATTGCGCGTAGGTTTGCTTCTTATTGTTACTTACGGTTGTTGAATTCTTCCCGCAACCACTTGAGCATTGTTTATTTGTTTTGCGCATTTCCGTAAAATATGCAGTTTGAGTTGAGTTAGTAGAGGAACAGGCAAGCGGATCGCATCCGTGGGAAATTACTATAGAAATTAGCGGTAATTTGTATATTATGGGCGAAAGCAGTAGCAGAGTATTGTTGTAATTGCTGGTTGATGAATGTTCACCTGTCAGCACAACCCAGCGGTCGCGGAAAGTTCAGACGCAAATTGTTAATTGGTTTTGACGTGTCTGACACTTTACAATATTGTACCCCATGGTATTAATTTTTATTGAGGAAATATGTCAGACAGGTGAAGTGAAATACGACTCTAATTTGACGAACGGTTTAATTGGACGCCAATTATAATAAATGTCATGCGTATTTTGTGAGGTCGCCGGTTCAATTCCTGAACGGTCGACTTTCTATTCCTTGTATTCGAATACGCATCGGCTATTCGGATGACGTCTGGGTGCCAATAATTGCTACTGTTGTTGTATTCTAAGCAGGTCCTAATAAAACACCCCCACGAATCTTTCTTATTGGATTTTCTTTAGAATTTATCAAAATGTCAAGGTTTTATTCCAGATTTGATTTAATTCCTCGGAGTCTTCGTGACAAAAGTTGATAATGTGTTCCATTGACTCGTCTTTTTGTGACGGTGTACCCGTGCGTGGATTCGCCCACCTAGATTTCCTGGTTGATTGGCCATTGAGAATGTCGGTTGCCTTGGTCTCATGAGTGCGAGTGGATTGGATTTATGTGGGTTTGAATCAGCTCAGTTTCCGCTTCGCTTCAGCTTTTTACGACATACAATATATTTGTCTTCAACAATATCTGTTGTTCAAAATGGTAAGGAAAAAGGATTTTTTAGTCCGATCGACCTACTCCTTTACCTTGTAAGCTTTTTATTTTGTTCACTCAAGGGTGATGGATTTGCCGGGGGCTGAGTCTTCTGATTCTGAAGTTGAGAGGAAACTGAATTAAAGCCCTATTTATTTGAGGGAATCATAAACCTTAATCATCATAAGTCTTATTTTATTTCCCGGAAAAGGCATTTAATTGCTTCGCTCTCGGTCTCTCAAGTCCTTGAGTCCATTTTGAGGGAATTGGACTCATAACTCATTCGGTAATTCTGTCCGAAATTTTTGCTTTCAGTTTCATCCTAACAATTCTAAAGATGTCCTAAACTTCTAAGTCTACACACATATCCTAACATGACAATTCCTTATACGACATTTTCTCCATGTCTGGTCATTTTGAAAATCTTGCCGAGATATCGATTTTGAGCAGCTTATTTCCAAACTTTGAAGACTTGAGGCTTGTGTGATACATTGTGAGGTATCCAATTGCCTCTTTAATACTTCGAATTAAAAACAAGGCGTAAGTAATTGAAGGAATTGAACATTATTGCCCTCAAGAGCTAGGGGTTTGAATTTGATGAGGGCTATTATTGTGATTGCATTATTGAGATACATTCGATGGTGTAAATACTAAATTAAATACTACTTGGCTGGGATTTTCCCATGCATTCTTTTCTTCCTCGATAAGGAATGATTTGGGTAATTTTCTCTTAGATTACGTACACAGTTCCACATATGTGAATTTGATGTGTTGTATCGCATGCTGTAGTCAAGTGCTCTTTGCCAAGAATTTTCCCACGCTGAAGGAAATATACACATTTCTATCATTTCCACTTAATTTGGTCAGTGTCTGATGTGGTCATCAGGGCAAGGAACTGTACAGCCTACGGTGTGGCCTGCATTAAAATATAAATGCACCAAATAATTGACATCGGTGGTGAAGGCACATATTCACACACATCTATTCCTTTTTGTACAGAATGAGTTAATTGTCTGCTTGGCCTAGGGAAGGTACCCCAAGTACTATGGAACCCTTTAACGAAACCACCGCACTAATGTCTAATCAATGTACTATATTTTTCATTAAAATATTGTGTTCGATGAGGTAAATTAATAAAATACAATTCAGTCGCGCCCGAGATATCCAGCCTTCACCACAGTGAAGTGGTAAGCGTTGCCTATACCACTGTGCTAGGATGTACAACATTTCTGTGGATTTAGAATGTCATTGCGTAATATATGGAGATCCACATTTTGTAATAAAATAGTTGTAAACTAAGAAGAAGTCGTACAAAAAAATGTTTCGAGCATTGTCCGTTAGGTTGGCCAGGGATTCAA
>JAQFYE010001105.1:0-25771 GCA_034694305.1 Protaphorura glebata | reverse complement strand
TAGTATTACGATTTACGAAACTACAACTCAAAGTACTGGAGCGAAACCGAAGTCTCAATAATTATTTCTTTCAAATAAAAAAAGGCACCCCTAATAGTAGGAAGAAAGCAATGGAAGAAAATTTCAAGTCCGATGATGGATTGACCTCAGTAGGGGCCAGCCCATACTTACTTCGTACTTCCAATCTGTTAGAGATTATTTATCAGTTAGAACTATTTTTCTATTGAGAACTAATTCAAACCATTACGACTTCGGGCCCATAATTGGTAAGGTCTTTGTTTGTTTTTTTCATTTTCTCAACTTAACCCGTAGGTAAACATTAAGCTTCATGTCCTGCATTCTAAGTGAATGAAGTGGGGAAATTTGAACGCACCGCATTGCTGGAAACGTAACCTTGGACGTTGTAGAATTTTTTTAACTGACTCATAAAAGTACGATTTATTCGTCTATACATTATCTTACTCTTCTAAATTACTTCAGTGATCAGTGAACTGAAAACAATTGTGGAAGGTTAACATGGCTGTCAGGACACAATTTGAGAGTAGCAATGAGATTGGGGTTTTCTCCAAATTAACCAATTCCTACGCTTTGGTTGCAATTGGTGGGACTGAGAATTTTTACAGGTAGTTTTTACAAGGATTTTTAATATTTTCACTCGACCGAGTTAATAGAATTTAGAGAAATTATGGAGATGATTTACAGTAGGGTGGGAATTATGGGAAATTGTATTTACTGTGATATAAATGTAATGTCGGGCCTTTAGTAATTTGGTGTTTGGAGAATGGAGATGATAATTAATTTGGAAATAATTGTTTTTTTTTTCAGTGTTTTTGAATCAGAATTGTCAGAGACGATTCCAGTCGTTCACACCTCCATTGGTGGTTGTCGAATTGTTGGTCGGTTGGCAGTTGGTAAGTTTTCTTTTTGATGCCGTCACGGTCTGGGCTTGAGGGCTTGACCTTTTTGGTTTTCTTTCCGTTCAAGCCTTATAATTTTTCGCAATTCTTTTGAATCAGGAAACCGTCACGGTCTGCTGGTCCCAAATTCAACGACTGATCAGGAACTCCAGCACATTCGAAATTCACTCCCGGACGGAATTAAATTGCAGCGGATTGAAGAAAAACTTTCAGCTCTTGGAAATGTCATAGCTTGTAATGATTACGTAGCCCTCACACATCCGGATTTGGACAGAGTAAGATAGTCAAACTCAAATATTAAAATCATTTAATTTGTTGCAGAAGAGTTGTGTGAGTAAAAATTGTCCTATGTATTGCAGGAAACGGAAGAAATTCTTCAAGACGTTTTGGGTGTAGAAGTTTTCAGACAATCAGTTGCTGGAAATGCCCTTGTTGGGTCATATTGTGTTTTTACAAATCAAGGTGGGGTTGTCCACCCGAAAACCCCGACTGGGGAACAGGATGAATTGTCTTCGCTGTTGCAAGTACCCCTTGTTGTGAGTTTGACAAATATTTTTTTCGAAATTAATACCTTTACAAATTTTGTTTAAGAAAGTCTAGACATTTAATACATTTATTTCATTCCTAGGCCGGAAGTGTGAACCGAGGAAGTGAAGTAATTGGTGCTGGAATGGTTGTCAACGATTGGTCATTATTTTGTGGAATTGACACGACAGCAACAGAATTGAGTGTTCTTGAAGCTGTATTCCGACTGAATGTCACTTCCTCACTCCCAAAACAAGCTGAAAACTTGAGGACTTCAATTATTGAGAGCATGACATAAATTTACTTCATTTAATCAAGTCTACTAATATTTGTATAATGGCATATCGAGGTATGGGGTTGATCTTGATAGTTTTTCCAAGGTGAGAAGTCTTGGTTTTTTCTGCAACCTTTACCTGTAAGGGATTCCATGTTTTCACCCAAATTAGTAATAAAATTTTACATTGATACTGTAATTATGGAATGGCAATTGGATCAAAATTAAAACTAGTTTATACAAACAAATAAATTGGATCTTAAAATCTCTAGGTACTCTATTGATTATTTGTGGGAAGATGTTTAGACGTTGTCTAGCTTGAATCATTGAGAATTCGTTTAGATTTCTTCCCAATTTTGAAATAAAAATTATTTTCAAATTCCCAGATAATTATTGGTTTATGCAAGTACACACTGAACCTGCTAAGTGGTCGGCAGTCAATTTCAGTCCCTGACTCAAAAATTCATTTTCATTGCTTACTTCGCAATGAAGCCGTCCATGAACCAAATTCCGGTTGAAGGCTAAGCAGAAATAATAGTAAACTTTCTTGTGAAGGCAGAATCGCAACACATAGAATATAAAGAATTAGGGTCACTGCCACTGCCATGAACTTAATGAATCGGCCGGCGCATCGGTATCTCGTCTACCGCGATTCGTGACAAAAAAAGTCTAATAAAAAGTCAGGATGGATGATAAAGATTGACAAAAAAACGTGGCTCGATATGACGACCGTATAAAAATGACCTTCCTTTGAATCCCTGACTCAAAGGAGTTATAATAGCATGATTTATTTGATTTAATCCATTAAGATGTAGAAATAAGTCGACAACGAAACCGACAAAAAATTATTTCACCAGTTTATTTCCATCAAATATTTGTATTATTTAACGCATGTAAGGGGAGCCGGTACGGCTACCCTTCCAAGCAATTTAATTGGCGGATGATCACTCAATAAATTATGTTATTCGTATTCGTATTTTGTAATTCATTAATCCTATACAGAGGTAAGCATCAAAGATCAAATGTATTATAAATTCAAGTAAAATTAAAGTTTTGTAATTAAATCATTAAATGTAAATGTGTCTTGAGCCTGGCTCCAGCAGCAGAAGAGAGCAGAACTCGTTTGATATAAAAAGCACAAAAAATGGAACACTGTTTTTTTATAGTTACGGTGTCAGGATCACGAATTCGTGACCGAGTTATACATTTAAAACATTTATGCAAATGCAAAAATAATCTTCACAGCTCAGCTCGCAAATGGACAATTGTCTAATAACCTAAAATGTAATGCTTAAGTTAAACAGCTTCAAAAATTAGCAAAATGTTAAATTCTAAAAAAAATCACCCACAAACTACAATATTTGAGAGGCAGTATAGTGCCCGAAGCGAAATGCATTTTCTGATTGCCAAATTCCTTACATAAAACACAACCTACTACACAAAGTTGGCCTAATTTCATCCAATCGTCCATTTAATTCAAATTCACGCAAAAAAAAGGAAATTAAATGCCATATCCATTTCACATTGCTGTCATGGTTCTGTTACAACTGAAAGTAGAGTAGAACGCTCGCCCGCATGAACTTAATTAAATTCCTTACGCAAATCGACAAAAAACATGTCTTGGAATGTCGAATGTGATGTGATTTAACAAATGGCCACTCAAGAAATCAAAAACTTATTACAGATATCAACCAGAAAATCTGCACTAAAAAGTATAACTATGTCAAGGACGAGCACAAGCACGGGTTTCATTTTTCCTAGTTTTTTCTTAATAATAAAAACTGAAATCAGCCAGCCTCCCTTCGACTTAAGGCAGTAATCACTGTTCAAACATTGTTGCACTTAAATATAACATTAGTCCTACCTAATTAGCCCCACACATTCACATCAGTATAATTTCTAAACAATATGATTGTTTCTTTCATTTTTCTATTTTCTACATATTTTTGACAATAAATTCCAGTCCAGCATCTAGCCGAATCTCATTTTCTTTCCAAATCTTACATCCTATTCTAACATCCCTTCACCCCAACAATATTCTGTTTACATTTATTTTTAAATCTTAGATATAAAGCCACAAAAACTTTCTTTTGTATATTCCCCACCCCAATGACCCCGTGAATAACTCATTAGAATTTTGGTCATTTCTAAATCCATAAATTCAAAGACAAGTTATCCTCCCTCAAATTGCCTGCCACTTTTGAGCAAACCTGCCTATAATATAGCTCAATTTTTTCGACAATTCCCCCAAATACAAAATTTTCTGTACCCTACTAATTCTAATAAAATGGCTTCCAGTTTTTAGAATTTTAAATTTTAGCAATTCAATTATATCCCATTCTCCCACAACCATATTTTGTCAATTCTAAAAATGAACAATCACACTTTTCTGTGTATATACAGAATATAGTACATTGAAACGTAGAGGCGGGTATTTGCTAATGAGAGGCTCTACAAAGTACTAAAATTAATTAACTGCCTATAGTTGAAACGTAGAACAAGAAATTTAGCTACTTTATTGTGATTTGTGCTAGGAAAGCTTGAGATACCTGTTTAATTTTGAAATTGTGATGTAATGTGATGTAAGTTGTATGACCTTTCAGTTTCAGTTCAGAGTTTCTCCAATCACAGAAAACATTAAAGCATCTAAATACATTTGTGATTTTATGTACAATAGATTTTTCTGAGTGTGATGGTACTTCTGCTTATTGATTGCTCTGCTGCTGAATTTCTATCTTTTCAACAGTCATTTCTGGATTCATCGCCGCTGCCTCTTGAATGGCTTCAGCCAAGGCCTTGTCATGGTCAATTGGATCTCCATCAGACTGAATTGTAATCTTTTGTTCAACGCGTGTCTCAACGACGCCATCCTTCTCCGTTTTGTACTGAATTAAAAAATACAACCACAAATTCGGGTAATCCTATTCAAAACTGGTATAAAAATTTAAAATAAGATTTCATTCTCAACTCACCGTAACGGTTTCAACAGTTCGGACCTTGGAACTAGTAGTCTGGGAAGTCACAATCTCACCGGAAGCCACCAACGTTCCATCATCCGATGACATAGCCACCTAAAATAATAATTTTCACATATTACAACAGAGCAACCTAACACACACAATATTTCATAAAATAAAAGCTTTCAAGACGCTCACCTTTCGAGTTTCGGTTTCAACAACAGGTACTTGAGTCGTAGGCTGGCCTTGATAATTTTGTGTAATGTTTGCTGGATCGTATTTGACGCTTTCGGTTTTCACAATCGGCGCATCGGTCAGGGAAGATAAAGTCTTTCAAAAAAAATCAATGATTAATAATCACATATCAAACTCAATTAAGTAATCCATTAGGTCAAATTCTTTTCAGGTATTGCTCGAATCGATAACGTGCAGGGTGACCACAAAACTCCAAGAAGCACACTCACTGAAATAGTCTTCTAGGAAGCCACTTTTCATGTAAAAACCAGGAGAGTACGTCAAACGTTTCTAATACATCATGCTTTCTAGGCAGATAAAATTTAAATTCACTTCTACGAAAATGTAAATCCATAGCTACTAAAGGGGAATTAAGATATAATTTTATCCGGCGTTGAAACTTTCGCATCGGTGCATAGGACACTTGAATGAAATGGTTTAATCGTAAAATTGTTCAACGTGATTTGGTATTTACGTGAGAAGTGGATTCCTTTACAGTTTGAATTAGAAAGCAATTTGTCACTTCTTGTGCAAAAAATCCTGAGACACCCTCCGGCTCTCCACGCATATATTAATCAGTTACAAGCTAAGATGTCCCACCCAATATTAATAGTCAATATTAGTTTAGTTTAGCAGAAAAACGTTGACACTTGAAGAAATGATACAAAGAATGAAAGCTAGGAGTTTACCCTGGGCCCATTTTTGTTCCTCCTGGAAACTCTGTCAATAGGCGTGCCGGAATCGGATTCCGTAGCAGTAGTGCTGTCAGCGCTACTTCGTCTTTCCCCATATGCAATGCCATTCCGATTCTAAACGTTAAGTGGAGAAAATGGAAGCAGAAAATAAGCGTGCAATATTAGTTAGTGATTAGTTAGTCGCCATGCTTTGCCACATGCGGTGATTAAAAAATTATGACAAAAACTGAACACCAAACATAGAACAGGTAAAATCTTACGGTTTCGTCCAAAGTTGTTAGAACAGTGGCAGTGGCTCGCATCTCCTGAGTTACAACGGTTTGCTCTGTTCCTTTGGCGGAAGTCGATGTTGTATGTGTGAATGTCTTCTCCTCAATCTAAAAATTCAAATTTTAATTTTAATTATAATTTAGAAGACTAAAATCTAAATCAATTTTTCTGTATATTCATTTTAAATTGAAAATAAACGAACCTGGCTGGTCGTCGCATTCTTTTCTTTGTCTTCCACGGATGTGGCCATTCGTGTCGTAACTTTGGTCGCCTTGATATGGGGAGTCTCACCCTCATGTGGATCCGCCTAGACAACGAAGAGGCCAATTTAATTAAAAATATGATATAAAAATAGAAAATCATTAATTATCATTATCAAGATTTTTATTACTTCCCCAAAACAATGAAATTAAATATTAGTTTCCCAAAAACGATCAATTCAATTCAATTGCATTCAGCAAAAATAAAATTCTAATCTTATTATAAATTATGAACATACACCAAGCAAAATTAATAAATTAATCCCCGTGTTATTTTAACCGACCTGATTTGAGGTTTGGGAGAGAGTCACAAGTCCACTCCCACCTGGGGTCAAATCTTCCACTTTTTCTTGAACATCATGACGGACACCATCCGCGTCTTTAACAACTGTTTGTTTCACTGTTGTTTTAACAATTTTAGGTGCTCCACCTCCCATTATTGCAGCCAATTCATGACTTCTTCTATTTTTTGGTCCTCCTGAACCATCTGTTCCAGCAGAATAATATTCATCATCATCACCAGATGAACTATGAAATCCGTCACTGTCTGTCCCACTCTCACTAGCTCGTCTTTTCTTTTGCTTCGTTCCCCGACCGAAAGGTCCCTCAGGCGAATATATATGTTGAGAATCTAGTGTCCCAGGGTGAGTCAGCATAGACTCTGTTCCACCTTGTTTCAATGGTGTTGAAAATAACCCTGTCCCAAAATTCTTGTTCATAGGGGTTGAGGTCAAAAGTGGTTCGGGTTGTGGGGATGAACTCAAGAAATGTTTGTTTTGAACAGGTTGTCCTTCTCCTTGAGCGGTTGAACGTGCAGTATTCAAAAAGCTCGTTTGATAACCAGGTTGAGCATAAACGGATGGACTGACGGGTTGGTAGGTTTTATCATCACCTCTACCAGAAGCGCCAACAGCAGTTGTTGACGCTGCGGAGGCGGCCAATGGTCCCTCGACCGGTTTGTAAACCGTTGACCATGGTCTTGGAGTGTAGAGGGAATATGGTGATGGAGTCCTTCGTTCCTGATCAGCTGGTGGACTAACAAATCTATTCTCATTTTCAAAACTCGCCACATCAAAACCTTTGTCTTTTTCGGGGGTCATAACTGGAGTTCCAGTTAATGTTCCATCACCAGATCCTCCAATGTCAGAGCCAGATTTTCTTGCAGCCGCGGCTGCAGCCTCTTGTGATTTCCGCTTCTCAGCCAACGCTGCGGCTGCTGCAGCTGCGGCATCATCGGAAGAATACTTAAAATCACGACCTTTGGCACGAATAATTCCGGGTGATTTGTCGTAAGTGTATGAGCCGGGGCTGGAAAATAGCGAAGATGAATCCTCAAGCGCAAGACCCTCGGCTTTTCCAGTTGCTGTTGATCTGACTGGAGATTTCGGTCCGTCGGTCTTAAATGTACTTGTACCACCTAGTCCTATTCCCGATGTTCTATCCGCAGTCCCACCTTTTCCAATTGCCGAGGTTCTATCCGCAGGTCCACCCTTTCCTATACCTGAGGTTCTATCCCCAGTCCCGCCTTGTCCAATTCCTGAGGTTCTATCCCCAGCTCCGCTTTGTCCGATTCCTGATGTTCTATCCCCAGCTCCGCCTTGACCGATTCCTGATGTTCTATCCCCAGCTCCGCCTTGTCCGATTCCTGAGGTTTTATCCCCGGCTTCTGAGGTTCTATCGCCAACCCCGCCTTGCCCAATTCCAAAGGTTCTTCCCCCAGCCCCACCAGGTCGCCGAATTTCACCCGGATAATCATCAATCGGCCGCTCATTAAAATCATAATCCTTTGTGTACTCAAAATTTTTAGGTGTCCCAGAATACTCATCAGGTGATGAAGCTGACATTGCACTTGAACTTGGTGAGTAAACATCTGAGCCAGGAGTGTACGGACCTTCAGATGCACTACTAGCTGTTCTTGATGATTTATTACCAAAGAAACCTCCACTGAAGAAACGCCCACTCTACAAATAATATTTCGAAGAAACAAAAAACATGCAAAAATAAAGTAAAAACGACAAAACAAGTTAACGTGCTCAGCACATGCTTTTTTCCACCCAGAGTTAGCGTTCCAAATAAAATCAGAAAAATATTCTCGTACCTTCGTTTTTGCGGGTTTTCCATTCGTATCAGCACCGTTCGTGGTAGCAGCACTGGGTGCGGCAGCAAATTCGTCAGTAGTCAATGCAACTGGAGTTCTTTCATCGTCTTCTTTATCTCGGTCTGATTCGCTCCCTTTCTTTCCTTTCTTAATTTTTCCTTTTTCTTGGGCAAAATTAATCGGCGGCAATACGGCAACTCCGCCAATCGGTTTCTGTGAGGATTTAATATTTTTACACTTTAGAACAAATCAAATCATTCAACACCAGACTCGAATTTTCAAAATAATACAGTAAAATAAAATACGATCGTAAAAATAAAAATGCGACTCCAATAATAAACAAAACAGCGTTTCCGGTTGACCGGCACGAACAGGGTCTGACAAAATAAGGAGGTACTGACAAATGTATAGAATTATTTCAGACTGTCCGTAGACGCAGTAATTAAAACTAAAATAATAATCATGCGGTGCTGGAATACAATACAAATTAACTAGGTAAATTCTTAGATGAAATCTCAAAACAAAGAGTTGTTCAAAAAAACAAAGAGATTCACTTCTCTACGAGAATAAGTCTTAATCAGTTAAGAACCATTCATATTTCCGTTGAGAATCCAAGAATAAAATATCCTGAGCTTGAAAAACAGTAAAACTTGGCGAACAGCTCCACAATACAGGCGAAGTTTTTAAGCAGAGATAAAATCCGAAACAATTCTATTTAGTATTTTAGATGGATATCAGGAAATCCAATACTCAATGGAGCAGAAGAATGTCTCCGATTTTACAAAAATAGTTTATATGACGAACTTACTAACGTAAAATGGTGACAAAGTACCAAATGATCGGAAGACCCGATTTTCGTGTTTCAAATAATCGAGATCTACAGTAGAATTTAAATTACTATCGTAACATGTTAAATGGTTTTAGCCAGATCAGGAACAAAATATCGTGTTTCTGGTGTCGGAAGACCCGAACTGAGTATTTTTATGACATGTCAATGAGACATTGATTTCTAGCATCTCTATTCAATCTCTTTTAGAATCATCATACAAAACCTGAAATTCGGAAAAGTTCTACCTACAGTATTTACAAGAAAGACAGAAAAATCAATAAGGCAGCATAGCTTTTGCAGTTGCACGAGACGGACGAGACTTTGCTTTGGCGTTGCAACGATTGTCAGTCGAAAATGACAACCGCTTTTTCGAAATCAATCGTCAAATACCTGAAGATACTCGATGGTCTCAACACAAACTGACTTGCGTGATTGGAAAGCTAGTTGAAGTGCATATGTTTGCTTGTCTGGTGGAGAATTATCTGAAGTGAGGTTGTAAAAAGAAAGGGAAGCGAGGTCAGGTAAAGAGCGTACCTTCCTCCCCACATTTCCACTCTTTTTTCCCCTTGCTGGGGATGGGTCCGCCTTTGTGTCGTACTCTCCCTCATCAGAACTACTGCTCCACCTTTCAGTTGAACCCAACTGCAGGAGCAGCGTGGAACCAATCACATCATTTTCGCGTAAACATTATTTTAAACCAAAATTACTTAGACCATTTTAAAATAATTTATGAGTTTGAACTAAATCTACTAGTGCAAACTACAAATTAAATATAAAGTTGTGTTTTGGATAGGGAATATAGTTCACAATCACATTAACAAGTATTAATTATTGACAACAGAACCTCTTTAATACGACTTTATGAGACCTGAAATTCTATTAAACTAACTTGAGGATGGACGCTCGGAGCGTTTTCAGTTTTCACTGGGCGTAGAAACGAACATTTCACTTTAAAATTATTGGAATTATTTTTCCGGAAAAAAATATGCCTCTCTTTTTAAGAAACTTTGCTGAGAATTTGAGAAGAATCAGAAAACAGATGTCGAAAAGAAATCTCCCGATATGAAAAAGTTTCGATAAAGTCCATAGTACATTTGTTAACAGTATGGCGGTAAATGGAAAGTTCTCCACCTCAGGGATATATTACTTAATACGTTACGAAATCAGAAACGAATATCATACTCTCGAGCGAGTGGAACTAATTATTCAAACATTAACTGGTCTATACTAATTTGCCCCGACCATTCAAGAGAAATCGTATTACAGAGGGTTCAACCGTATATACAATAATATTTCGAACACCCAGGTCAATTACCTTGTCCTTCTTTTTCTCTGGTTTGACTTCTTCCTGGATTGGACTTGTATCCCCAGATGGAATCCTTTCCGTGGGATGGGGATGGGAGATTGTAACACGATGAGGTAATTCCAGCTCATCTTCAGATGCTCCACGCCTTAAAGCTGCAAAATTGATTCAATCATTTCAATTCAATTCAATTCGCATTTCGTACAAAATGACTTTTGATTTAAAAAAATTACACAGAAATGAACCCAAGTAATCACTTACTGTCCAAACTCCTAGAAGTAATATTCCTTCCACTGAGACTTCTTTCAAATTTCGGAGCCACGCGATCAATCGTAGCATTCTTTGTCTCGAAAAAAGTTCGTCCAGAGTAACGGAATTTGGAGCCGAAGCGAGGAAAGAAACTTGTTTTCGTTGGAGGCTCTGGGGCCATCAACCTGTATAAATATTTAATTTTTAATACAACTCCCACACAGGGCCGAGACCCACTGACTGAAATCACGGACGGTCGACGGTGAATAATAAACTTTGAAAAACTACTGTTGAAACTTACCTAAAAAATGTATGATGTTCTACAGCAGTCTTCCACAAGAGTTTAGCAGCCTTCCGATTCCCCAATTTAAAAACAACTGTTGGCTCATATTGTTCAAATTCTCCAGGCCTAACTTTGATGTAAAAATGTTGTCGTTTGTACGATATTTTCAGGATTTTTGGCCATGCAAAACGATTTATTCGCAATTTTTCTCTGTAGACAAGGAGGCCTGAAATTAAAAAGAAACAGCTGATCAATTATTAATAATTTACTAAAATACAAAATTTATTGACATTCAGCGAGATTCAGCGCGAAACGTTTATGTAACATTAACGATGACAGTGAGTATTGAAAGAATGAAATAAAAAGTTACCCTGTGAACAAACGCCAAGATAAATGTCCAGGCCTTCGGCATCCTTTGCTGGATGTAGGTCCTGAATAATACAAAATATTTGCATTAAATCTTTCACGCATCGCAAATTTCTCTTCTCAATTAATCTGTTACAAAAAATAACATAGATACGTCAAAAGTAAATAATTACTTACAACTCCATACATTGCTAACTTCTTTGCATTCTCTAGATAATTTATTTCTGCTTCAGCTGGAGTCTGGCCTCTGAAAAAAAAGACACCGACATTTCGAATAAAATATCACATTTCTATCGATCCAATTCGAACCCTGAATCAAACTGACAAGAATAGGAAATCATATGCAGAAGTGAAAAGGCAGGTTGAAGCTATTTCTAGACAGATTCAATCGAAAACTTACTTATGAGTTTTATGAAGCTCCATCACTTTCCTTTCCAACTCTGGAGTCTGATGTGGAGCAAATCTGAACTCACGAAGGTAGTCATTTTTATGGTCTTCCATGTCATGGTCTCCCATCTCACTCTGCACTAGATATGAACCTAAGAGAGCATGTGTCACAAAGGAGCACGGCAATCTGTAAGAAAAAGTCGTCAACAAACAAAATTAGACTTTCTCCAAGTCGACAAGGAATACTTCTCGTATACACAATTCAAATGAGCCTTAAATTTTCCGAAGTAACGAATTCAAGCCTTTTGGTATCCTCGTCACGAATACAAAAAGTTGGGTCGGCAAATAAAATAATTTTTTACTAAGTTAACTCTCAAAGTTTTCTAGTGATAGACTGCTATTTCTATTTGCTGAGAAAATCTCCATATTCATGACCAAGGCACTTTTGGCCAACCAAATTTCTGAAAACAATCGATAGTCCAATTTGTGTTTTTAATTATCATACATCTATTGAAATGCAATTCTCATTACCCCGGCCGGTTATTTAGTATTTACACAACTTTATGTTGAACTTGAGTGATAAGGCACCACCAAAGGTGTTCCTTGTGAGAGTTGACGGATACTATTTGAGTGGAGACTAGGAGACTATTTCTCAAAGGGATTCTTGTGGTAAGAGGGCGAGATTCCAACCATTTCAAATTTAATTACACGTGAAAGAAACTATGTTAGTGCTAGAATAACTAATTAAATCTCCTCTTCACTTACTTTTCTATGAGAATATCATTTCGAACTTGAAGACATAGATTGTAACGGGTAATGTCCTCATGGAGCTGAGCTGGTTCAGGCGGGTAGAACTTCACTTGGAAGTAAACCTCCCACGGATCATCTGTAAAAGAAGACAAAGTGAAACAAAATCAATAAAGTCTCTGTTTACACAAAAGGAGTGGACAAGGCGGCTTTGAGAGAATAAATTCCACTCCATTGCATCCCATCCCAATACATCACTCGGTCCAAACCCCAAAATTCTCATACAATTTCAACGTTGAGTTACACCGTCAAAAATAATGCAACGGCAACCTGTGCTCATGCACGCCAGGAACAAAATTACAAATCGATATATTACCAACTTAGAAACTGTCTTACAGGACATAACTGTCGTTTCTAGTGTTTAATTTACCAAAAAAAAAAACAATATGAAGTTAAACAAATGGATTTCTACTCCATTTGCAAACATATCTTCATTTCTATTATAGTCTATACTAAGGCGAATGGCTTCTCCCTGGGATTCAGACGAAATTTTATGCAGAACTCATCATTGACACCACAAACAAACTAATGTAAAGGCAAAGGCCTCGCATCATCAGACACCTGGCCACCAGGGCATATCGAACAACTGAATGTTGTCTGAAAGTACCCCATGGGACACTAGATACTACTTGCTGGATACCCCTAGTAGTAGGGGAAAACTCCAGTGGTAAAAAACATTCTAACAGAAACCTTCCAATACCTCGAAGAGGGTCAAATCACAGTTAGACGTTCAACATTGCTACAAACACAAACTGAAGTCAAGTTAAGTTTCGCAATTGCAAGATCGATTTATGAGCAAACCCACTTGACTCACTGATAGTAGTAATTAATTCATCATAAAATTATATATCTAATGTACCAAAAATTAGTATCTGTATTGATCATTTAAATTCGTAGATAATTGAAACATTAATTGAATTTCAAATCCACTTACTTTTCAGCTGCTTCCCAACTCGTTTGTCATTCTCAATCCATACTGTGAAATTCTCGCGGTCTTTATAAGTAAGACCAAAGTAGTCCTTCTCCAGTAGATTGATAAACTCGCATACTTTGTCCAAGAGATCTTGTCCCTTTGCTTTTCTCTGAAAAAAAAACGAACAAAAAACAAATTAGCATATAAAACAAATGTAACTTTTCATAGACCAACTTTGGCCTTTCTCCCAATATACTACAATGTCTGCAAAACTGCATCCAACATGCCAACATCTTGTCTTATTTTTTGCTTCGTCACCTATCCAATTGACCATGCTTTCCTATCGTGCCCTGATCAAGATGCCAGACAAAAAAGGATCAATAAATCCGTACAGTCCACAGTTTCCCATTTCGCAGAATTGTCTTTCCAACTTTTACTTTCTCTATACTTCAGGGGAAATCCCGTTTACGCATTTCCTTCCTTCCATGGAACCTTTGGCTTCCTTCTTTTACAGTAATTCCTAATAGAAAATACGAAGAGAAAGTCAAGTAGTTCGCACGCTTCCTGCTTTCTCTTTTTATTTTCTCCTATCTTTGAGTCTAACGAGGAAATGTTTTCGGATGTAACACTGTAAAACTGAAGCCTCGACTTTCACAGGTGGTACCATTTATTTGGTCAATCCTTCGTGAGCGCAATCCCCGCATTTTTAATCAAAAGAAAATACCAAATTGACCTGATATATTTATTTTTCCATGTTCGACAAAGACACCACATTATGAATTTTTGAAATGTTCTGGTTTCGTATTCGGACTCGAGAAAAATTCTAGCGAAAACTTGCTGAGTAGAACGTACTTAGCTCTCGACAGAATTTTCAAATTGGCAGCAATGCCACGGCTGAGTAAAATTCTCCACCCCAAAGATTTCCTTGTGAATTGAGTTTCGAGAGAAAGCTCCACAGAACTTTCACTACTCATCGGCTTCAATAAACAATAGGGGGCTAGAACATGACTCACTTCGCCACTCACTCGATAGGTATCTGGAATCTATCAAGGCACAGCACACACACGAGGCAACCATTTACCAGCTCCTATTATTCATCATTTCTAGTAGTTCCAACTGAAAATATTTCCATTTCAAAAACATTTGTTATTCGTACGCGTACGCCCGAGGACCAATATCTCATTTCCAAGCTTAGACCGCAGATGCATTCCCTCCACTCCGGGTTATTTTATTTTCCCAAGTAAGAATTGATATTTACAATACTATATGGATATCGTGCTCTCGAGTCTTCAGAATTCAGCACATTCAGTAGAAAAATAACGTAGTACAGCATTAGCTTCAAATAAAAAAGCCGGTTTCGAATGACTACGTGGTATGACACGAGTTCTCAATTGAAAAATGGAGAAAGTCTACTGAGTACATATCTGTCAGGTTCGAAGCCGGGCGGTTTTCCACAATAGCCCGGAGTGCTAATATTTTTGTATTTAGAAAAAACTGAATAAATTCGCAGTGGGCATGAACTTTATTCCTGCCGGCACTGTGCAGTGTGTAATGGATTATCATAATTTCTCATTGACATGGATAATTTCTAACTTCGAATTTAGCTAAAATTAAGAGATCTTGGGTTGACAGATCGATATGCGTTCTGAAAAACTACTACAAGTGAGTACTCGCCTTCTTTTTTTTAAATAAAATCGATTGGTAACGTAAAACTCTTCTCAATTATTCATGCGGGGTTAGCGTCTCAATGATTTCTCGGGCGTTTCAATTTCAATTCATTCTAGAGACTGCAGCCTGTTTTCCAGAATCTGAATCTGGATTTATCTAAGCTTCCGGATCAAATGTTTGAAAACCTAGCATGTGGCGCACTGGCGTATCTGTATAGGATAAAAACCTTTCAAAAAATATACTGTATAAAAAGACCTTAAAACTGAGGGCAGCAGTACTTCCAGAATTTCTCATACTGAATTTTCTACCGACCATTTCCTAGTATTCAATTTTACTATCGAAAGTTCCAACCCAGACGAAACCCTAGCCATTACTATTTCACCCTTCCTTCCTTCACAAAAGTGAAAAGAGATGTCGAATGTCGACTCGTAGGTATGAATTTTTAACCAGATCTCTGTCCACAAAAATGGCAATGCCACGGGATAAAAAAAACTACCGGAGCATAATATGATATATATCGGAGTTCCACATGCAACGAACTATAGTCGTACTAACATTTCCGGTCTCTCTCTCATACTTCATCATAAACATAACATTACAATTTTGTATATTCTGTGCCGTGCCGCTCCGGGTAACTGGAGTGGAAACTCCCTTGGTTCCATTTTTTCCCCCAAACTTGAAGTGGAAGTGAAGTGGCTTCGCTTGAAACGTAAAATGTGGTGCAGTGCAATGGAAAATTATAATATAAACAAACTTCTCTTTTGATAAAAATGAGGTTCTAGCTCATTTGGAAAAAAAAGTCCTTCTTTACAAGGAAAGCATCTATAGTCTGAACTGAAACTCAGATCAGGCTAAAATGTTCGGCGTTTGCCAGTCATTGCATGTGCCGATGTGCCCTGGTCAAAACACAAAAAGACACCGGGGTTATATTCTAAACTTATTATTTATCCTGACTTGTGCGATGACAGAATTCGTATATCACACATTCGTTGTCAAATGATGGATTATCCTCTATTCTACGAGGGAGAAAGTCCCCAACTATGCTATGCAGGTTTATAATTCACCTCATTTTGGTGATCATCACACAATACACCAGACGTCTATTTCATTATTTGGCATTGCGTGGAAGCGTGGAACCCGACATTCCTACCCTATTCGGGGATTTTACTAATTTATGAACCCGAACGTGGGAAAACCCCCTCCGCATGCAAGGTAAAAACTCACAATATATGACAAGGCTGTCCTAGATATGACAGTCCCGGGGAATCGAACCCCGCCCAACAGGTAGCAGATTCGAATCCCGTACTACTACACTGCTGTCTTGCAAGTGCCCTGGTCTTGAATATAAGGATTGACCGACAGCCTAGAAACATGACTGACATTTATGTGGATTGGTGGAATAGGTAGTAAAATACACACAAAGGTGCAAGGGCACCGTTTGAAAATTCTAGCAGTGAACCAAAACTCTATCCGCATACAAATCTGTGCTCATGCGACTTGATCTAACGACGAGGTGAGGGTGAACTTCTAATCACGAAAAGTAGTTCCCTTGTTAGAAATATTCTATCCACTCTCAGTTTCATTTTTTCTCTCTTCTCATTCTAAACCCATTTTCTTCCTTCTTCCTTAGATGAATACTAGCTAATGACAAAACCAATTTGACTAAATTCAAACCAAAAATAGATCCCACTAATCACACATGACTGTTTTTCATGCATGTGCTCACCACTTGAGCAGAACCACTTCTTCTTTCAGACACACGAATACCCTCAGTTGTTTTTGGCTTCTGGAACTTAAACTTCATTTACTTCTAGCTAAGCCACCCACACATGTCGAATGTCGATACCGGCCGACATACAGGCAAGCAGGGCAAAGCTTGACGACTTTGACTTGGCGTGTCAATCACACTTAAGTTAAGCCGACCGACCCACCGCCATAAGAACACAAAGCATTCATACATTTAGGCAAAATTAATGTCGGAATCTACAATGTCAATGTCATAGCCATTAATATCAAAATCCCCTCTATGGAGAGAAAAGAGATATGAAAATGAAAATAACTCTTGAGAAGGTCTTTCAGAATTGAAGGTCGTAGTTTAATTGTTAATTAATTTATTGATTTCAATTCAGCATTCGATTAGCAAAAATTGGTAAAAAGTAGTAAAAACGAAAAGAATTGTCTAGGAATTTATGGTTCGTAAGAAATTAGGAAATCCGAAGAGTTTTTCTCTTATTATTGCCTATGTCTGTAGATTTCCTCTCTGTGATTAAAATGATTTATTGATTGTCTTATATTGCCGACACTTGCGGGCACTTGGACAACATGACGTCAGCAAGGCATCAAATTAAGGATTCCATACAGGTATTATGTGACAGGAACTACAAGCATCCTGTCTAGCATACTCTGGGATCAGTCAGAACCATGGACCCAAACAGGGTATTAAGAGGACCAAAATATAACGGTTCGGTTGTAATCAAGAGTACCGAAACGGAGGATTTGCAGAACTAGCTTGAATGCGATATCAATGCCACATTAATTATTAATCAATCGGCAGTTTCTAACAGTGAAAACAACGTTAGAAATTTGATTGATGATCCGATTAAGTTAAACTTAGATGTATCAATAATTACGATAATATGGGTTTATTTTGCACCATCTGCTCAAATAGTCCGAAGCACATTCTGAATAAATTACGAATGCACTGGTATTCTACGGTTATTCTGGCCAGGGCATCAAATTTAATAGTTAACCCATTAACCGCCTGACATGAAATGTGACACTCCTATTAGAATTGATACTATACTAGTTTATGAAGGATCGTCGTACTTCCAGTCCTCCTACGTGATTAAATTAAATCTATCATGCTGGTAATTCCGACGAGTAAAGGTCCGAAAACTGAAACCACTCATTAATTTCATCCTTTGACGTTTAGGGACATTTCCAGGTTTCCAGATAACCTAACTCAATGTTTGGATGAATTAGGCTGAATCTCCATCTCCACTCCACTCCATAATTTCGACTAAGTCTTCGAATTCACGATTGGGAGTACGTACAGCATACAAAACTTTTCGATGTTAGGATATTCGGTACACCCATAATTGAAGTAATTACTCAGCGGTGATATAGTCGGACATACTGCATAAACACACACTTGCTTGTCTAAATCTATGTATTCCTTCTGAAAATAACCGAATAATTTTGTTCTGAATTTGCACTTCTCAGCTGTTCTAATAACTGTCACGTAAATAACTTCTTACAATATTTGCAAACAAGCCCAATTCACAACAAATGTGCTTAGCTTTGCATATTTTGTGACTACGACAAGACATTCTACAAATATGTATTTGTCGACAATGAAAAATGGGCAATATGCCATATTAATATATTCGTCTAAATGCATTTCTGTCGAGTGGCACCAAATCCGTAAGAGTAAACAGTCAAGAAAAAAAATTGGACAAATGGACAAGTGAGTGAACCCTGTTTGTTCAGCATATCTCATGTACTGCATTAATTATTAGAAATATATACGATCTCATAAATCCCATGAATTCAAATGTTTAAAATTGTTTTTGGTTATCTGCTTCGCTCACTGTCTTCGGTCCTGAGGAAAAACATCACGAACATCAATATCATTCATCACAATAGATCAAATATCATAAACCGTTATTTTGGCAAAAAATTACTGACGTAGCTCCTAAAATGAAAATCGTTCGATATCCGTCATTTCATTTTAATCTCGAACAAACAGGAAACCCTTCCCTCTCTGTCATACGATTACCAATTTTCTGAAAATTAGCTCAATTGTCACATCCAATATTAAGCTAGTCTTCAAACTTGACATTTGACTGCCATGCAAGGGCAGGCTGACGCATTCATAAATTACAATTCGCAACAAAACATCGTAATCAACTCAATTTACAACTGACCTGCATGGCAGTGCACAATATTATGAGAAATGATCTAACATGAACGGAATTAGATGAGTTAGTGCATTAGTGCATGTCCGCATTTTTTTAATTTTAATTCCACCAACGAAGAACCAAGTGTCATAACCACTGGAACTGGCGTTATACGTACGTACCTCTACCACATTATTACACGACACTCCCAGTTTTATTTAATATGGAGACAGCAAATACAAAATGACTCCACAAACGAGGAGTCAGACTTGAAGTCATTATAAAAATGTGCATGACATCATCACATTTTATCTTTATATCCCCCCGCAAAATTACTTTACTACTATTATTATGCACCCCGTTCAACCCATTGTTCACAAGGAAATCCTGTCGCATGAATTCAGATCAGGCTTCACTGCTCTGTTCAAGATCACTTATTTCAAATCTCCGGTCATGAATATGAACTGTTTTGCAAATATTGACACTAAGACTTCTGTGTAAGTGTTCTTAGAATATGTCAATGCCAATGTTTCAAAAATTTCTAGCAATGAAACAAAACTCAATTTGTTTCTTCTCTGTCACAATCAGTTACACCTGTGCCAAGTACACTCCATGTAACATTTCGAGTTGCGCTTTACATGAACAGCGGTTTCCTTGTCAGTACAGTACATCCTAATATTCCATACGTTCCAAAACATTACGGAGGACGACAACCGAAAAAAAGTCAACCAGATCGTAACGTAAATAATAAAAGTTCCAAAGTGCCTACTTGAGAGTGATTTCTAAACTCATTTGCATTACATACAAACGGCACGACGTCTAAAAATACATAACCTAGAGCCGCCACCGACGATCATCTCTGAGACTATTCAGACTATGTCATTCAATTTAATCCTTAACTCGCTAACGACGAATTTCGGCCTCACCCTCTCCTTCAAGAGAGACATTTAAACTTCAATTCAAGCAATTCAAGGGCTGAATAATAAGTAAACGTAAGTCCCGTTAAGTGTTTCAAGGAAAGGCGGGATGAGAATCCGAACGACAATACCGTACTCTAACTGACGTTACGTACTAGTGTCAACTTCCATCATTGGGATTAAATTTTGTTCACACATTCCTGAGAATATCTAAATCGTATGAAATACAAGATCAAGTGTCAAGTCTATGCACTTCACGCCCTTAATTAAGGAAATGCTTGAGCGTTCGTGTACGACTCATTGAACTTTCAAATCATAATTACACGTTCCGGGAAATTTCATAGGATTCGTGACTGCTGTTTTAAAAAATCGATTCCCCCAGAACTTCACAGTTGCTCCAAATAACTAAACCCTAATCTTACAAGATTAGCAACGGTAGAAACAGGGAATGTGGTGGTTTTCCGTGGGTGTTTCCTATAAACATTCCTATCGCCAAGTATCAAATCTTAACGCCTTTACCCTAAAATTTCGCAATGTTTGCGCGCGACCCGGCATCCGGCCCAATAATTCAGGGAAAAAACGTGGCCGGATACGAACGACGGCACCAATGGCTGTTGTGGATATCAGCTTAGTCCCTTTTCCCTAAAATGTACCCATTTCTGGCCAATACTAAACTCTCTATCAAATGTATTTCGCACGCACAATATTTTTTGTGAGAAGTTATCGATTTGACAGTATCGTATCGTGGATCCAATTCTACAAATGAAATCAATGACAGAAACATGACAAAGAAAGACGATTCAATCAAATCAAGAGTTGAAGTCTCACCTCAACAGTACAATCCCATTCCGTGCCATCCAACATATGAATCCTGGCGAGTGTCATTTTCCCTCGACTAGGTCGTTTGGCGGTTTTTGTGGTTCCATTGGATGCTGCCGCGGGTGATACAGGGTAGGACGGAGATGTGTCACCCAAGGACGACCCATTAGTACCCGGTTCTCCACTAGTAAGTCCTTTCGGAGATGACGGCACCACATTTTCTTTTCCTTTAGCTTCTGGCATTTTTTCTTTTCGTGTTTCTTAAATTACTTCTGAATGGTGAAGCACGCCACGTTGACGTTCGTTCTAGCTGCACTGAGTTTACTTTTTTAAAAGCTGCACTGCGCCAGATCCAATTCCTCCAAGAACATTAAGTAGTGTTGGAATGGAACTCCTTCCTGTAAAACATCATAAATACACCCATATCGTCAAAACATCTCCACTTCTGGCTTTTCAACTTTACTTCCTTAGCACTAATTTACTTTTTACAATTTACAATAGAGCTATTCCTTGTTTCGGCACAACTCTTATCATTCCGTGTCCGTGGTTTCTGGTTTTTGTGTACTATTTTAGTCAAGAATGAGACAGAACAGAACAAGAGATTTTTAAGTACGACCAGGAAGTCTGGTGCTCTGAACAAAAGAACATTTATATGTCGTACACGAAATCTCCCAGTCCCAATCAAGAATTTTTATGACCTTCCGGTGAAATTTTTCTACTAGAACAGAACAAAGTCTAACACAAAATTAATTTCGAAATCTTTAGAACAGAAAGAAAAGAGCTTAAAATCGTGACATGTATTACTATAGCAAAAAAATGGACCCAAAGAACTTGAAAATTATGGTCATTGACCTTTTGACCTGACCTAAACTACTGAACTGCCCGCAATATTGCATTAATTTCATCGCACTCACATTAGTCCGTGTCGCACACGCACATTAACAAGTTTAAGCGAGATATTATATTTCCTGTTCCATCTTTCCGACAGCTTCTATTTGGCTACTATTAAAATTACTGAATCATAAAAAACCAATAAGAAATGCAGTGCCAGGGAGAGACACTACAAAAGAAAGAACAACACAGAACTTTATTTCTCAAACGTGAAAGGCCAGACATTTCGTTGTTAGAAATTCAAGTCTAGTAGCATACTTATACTTCGCATTAACCCTTACAGTATGGTTTAGTGACCCGAAATATGGCACATAAGTCATCTACTGCACCGTCATATCGTGATTCGTGACCCTTTGGACCTCGAGGTCGTTGTCATTACGATAATTATAGTCAAATAGTCAAAGTCACAGTCACAACTATTTCTCTATCCTTTGGACTCACATTAACATTTAATCACCAAGACATGTTAAGTTTTCTTTTTATGTTGTCATTAAACTAAATAGACCATAAGGATGACACCTAAATTCTGGAATTTTTAAGAACGAGCAGCAGGGCTTGCAAAGACGAGTCAATTTTTAAAACTTCAGTTTGTAGTAGGTGAGAATCACACCTACTACTAACAATACCAACTTGTTCAAACTGATAAATCAGGATTTCACGATCACGATTAAGAAAAAAATAACACCTAATTTAATCCCTTTCTACTACATATTAACGCTTCAGTTAAACAATTAAAGACCCATACCATACTGCCTCAACCATACCAATTTATGTTTGTCGTTTGTGTGAAAGGCTGTCATTTCGTAAATGGCTTTCCAATAATTCACTTTCTCACTTACTAACTCATCCTCCCCCATAAACCTATTTTTTAAAATGCTGGTCTACAAAACACAACATACTTTTCTCATTTTCCTGTCACGTCGTGCGTCGTCTCTTGAGTTCTAAGATCTTTTTCCTGTTGCTTCCAACCTTCCTACTAGTACTCTTTCCCTTACCATCCATGACCCCGACAAATTCTCCCCGGATGTATTCTTGCCACTTTTTTGGCGTTTGCTGAGTGTGAAAATAAATCAGTATGCGGCAAAGTAGGGGATACGAGATGAAATTCAAAAATATCTACAATATACAGGGTGCCAAATCTGTAGTCCTTACTCTAGTTTCTGAAACAGTTGTAATAGCCAATAAAATGTCGATTGGAAGTTATAGAAATGTACTCGAACTCGACCCTACTATTTTACTAATCGTAAAATATCTTTCATACCAATACTTCTCAGATAACTAAATATCGACTCGACGGACTCTACAATGTGATACCTTGTTACTCCTACTTGACATATTTTAAAAATAGGGTGACAGCAGTGTATGTGAACTATAATGTATGCGGCACACATTGCGTAGGTGATTTTTATGGCACACTACGTAAGTTGTAGCGTTGTAAAAGTTAAAAACAAAAATCCCACCCTTTATACGCCCTGACCCGTTGGGAAACGCAAAGTAAAGTAGAAACGGAAATAGACTTTTGCGGTCTCGTCTGACTAAAAACTAAAACTAACATAAATAAGTAAGTACACAAAAATCAAAAACACGACCTAAAATGCAACGTGCCGCTGCCGCAATGTAATGTTTACACATTTCTCTACCCGCATCCTATTGTAATTCGTGTAAACAAAACTGCATACTGCACACTGCATATTGGTTCGCATAAATTCATTTTAAATTACTTCTATATCCCTTGTCACACACACGTCGTCACGATTTCCTCTTTAAAAATTCCCCATAAACTTGATTTTGTTAAACAAAAGTGTGAGACTTGCGTGTTGAAATTATCATTTCATTTGCACGGCACTGGCAATGCACGTCGTAGGTT
Organism: Protaphorura glebata; assembly: GCA_034694305.1. NCBI lineage: Eukaryota > Metazoa > Arthropoda > Collembola > Poduromorpha > Onychiuridae > Protaphorura > Protaphorura glebata. Next base: position 2,343 of record JAQFYE010001105.1, on the reverse strand, counting down.
GTACGGTTATAGTAAAACAGTGAAAACCTTTACATTTACAGTTTGACGTTTGTCGGGTGTTCGGTCACACGGTCAACCAGGAAAATATTATGCTTCTAGGAAATAGGAAAGAAAGAGTAAGAGTAAGAAAGATAAATATTCTAGAATTTGAAAAAGTAGATTAATTTTACACCGCCACTACGTGACTAAGCCAAAAAGAATTTGAATTTATTTTGAAAATTTGAACTCTTGATTGTCTGAGACTCCGACCAGAGGTAAAAGGATAACTACGGAGAACATGGCTACATGTCAAAATAACAGCTATCTGGCCTGAACTCATAAAATTCAATGATTTAAGATCCTGGAAAGCAAACCTCCTTTATAAGGACTGGACAACTATCTTTCAATAGGGAGAAAATAGTGCGTTCCGTTCGAGTTGGCTGGCTATTGTTTGTAATCGGTTCTAGTAGGACTATCACTGTCTATAACACTTGAAATATTTCACCTTGATAAAATCTGGGTTCTTTCAATTTTGCAAAAATTATTACAGATTTAGAAATGGAAATCAGCACCACATGCGTGGCGTATACGCCATGCCATACGCACTTTTTCACCCTCCAATCCAAACTTAAAGTACTTTACAACGAGCGACCGGAAAATGATTCAGTCTATTTGAGTCAGACGCTACCCCGACCCTTACCCTACCCCTGCATAAAGCCAGACTAAAACCTTATGTTTCAAATTTCGATTAAGTTAGAGTTCAAAAATGACATGCCATACGTCATCCCAGGACGTGAACATGACACGACACAAAATTCCAAGCTTTAATCCAATCCATCCATCCGAGGGTTGAATCGACAAAAAAATAAAATACAATACTATACATCACATCACTAGCAGTTATATTCACCTCAGCGAACAATTCAATTCGATCCGAAGTAACTAAACTTCCACTAGCTCCCAGAAGCGTAAAACCGGAATCGTAATCGCACGCTTACACTATACGTTACACCTTTCACCTGACGAACCTTCCCCCTCCCACCCTTATGGACAAACAAGTGCAAGGCAAACAATCTCCACAATTTCAATCGGCTTATTGTTCAAGTCCAATGCCTTTAGTCTGTCATCGTCATCTTGGACTGGACACATTCTGTCTTAGTAAAGAGTAGATACTATTATTATTATTCCACGACAGTATGGCAGTAATTAGAATCACTCTGATGTTTTATTGACTCTTATTCGTAAGCTAAAGCTAATCATAGTTCTAGTTCTCTACGACAGTAAATAAGAAAAATGCTTCGGCGGTGCATTCAAGTGAATTTAGTGAATGTCTACTCTTTAAACCCTGTAGCATTTAGGAATGACAGGTGAGATTCTGTCTGTCTACCCGCCAGGTCAGCCCTGGAAATCCTACCAAATACATACAGCACTAGAATATTGATCTGATGTATGAGCTTTCACTATCTTTCTCCATAAAACTTACACCGTCAGTTTACCATTTCGTATTTACCTGTCCAGTCAGAGTGGAGCCTTGATTCCCCCTTCCTTTTCCCTTTCCCTTTCTCTAACTTCATTTACTATTCTAGAACCACACAAAATGGAAATAGAAATGCTTTCGCTTTTTAATCCAATTTCCCTTCCATTCATTCTATCCCGAAAAATTCTTAGTAGAAAAGGTCTGGTTATTTTTGTGCTCCATGCACGAAGGAGAAACCCGAAACCGGGTGGAACAGGCACTGCACGATACAAACTAAATGTGCTGTTCGGTGCACGAATTCAAAAATATGGTCGATGTCGTCAGTCGTCTGTCGTCTCTTTCGTGTCACGAAGTAATCAGAAAAATATAAACATGTCTGGTGGGTAGAAACAGAAAGTCCGATTGCGTGGTATGAATACGATACAAATAATTCGGAACCGGCGTCCAGGATTATTTGCTTACATGAATAACCGAATAACGTACAACGCAAACTACCCCAATATTATCGTCAGGGTTTTAAGTCGTTAAAAAATGCTAACATCGTTACCTATCACGTGTGTCTGACAGGTAAGATAATCAACGAATCAACCAGCAGAGCATCAAATGCCAACGAAGGGCAATGTGAAAATCAAACAGATTCAAAAGACTTGCAAATCTGTTTGTTTACTCTCCTTGGTGAAAAACATGAAGGAAAATCGAAAACAAGATTCAAGTAAAGTGAAATAGCAATCGGAAATTGAGTTTTACGCGGTCATTATTTAGTGCACGGATGTTCATTTTATATTCAAGAGGAAGTGATAACTTGATTCCCTTTAAACCAAAGAAAGATCCTTTATTTTGACATTATGATGCACTCAAGCACTCAACTCATCTGTAACTCAATTCCG